>JANHFX010010314.1:0-43967 GCA_027560015.1 Chloroceryle amazona | reverse complement strand
AACTTAAGAGTTAGTATAGTCTTACTATTCTTTCTAATATTTATTATCACAACTGAATATACATGGGAACTACAAGATTAGAAATTTGTACACTGCTAAATTTGAGATATAGGTCCTTGCTTTAAAACTTCTACAAAATACAAACCAGAAAGGAAGTTAAAAATAGAAAACAGAAAAGAAAGCAAACATAGAAAAAGTTGATAAATTAAAAAACCTGTCTGATTGTAATTTGTTTAGTGGTTCATTCTTACCTTCTGTGCTTAATCCAGGACTCGAAGTGAATTTTGCTACATCGACAATCTTTACAGCAAACTGTTGCCCTGTTTCCCTGTTGATACATCGCCGCACAACGCTGAATGGACCCCTGAAATACACACACAGAAAACAGCAATAAATAATTCATTCTATTTTATGCTACAATTAAACTACAAGTTGAGCTACAACTCCATTATTTCTAAACAAGTTTTAGATTCCAACATTCAAATGTAGTATTTAGATGCTTATACCTCTCATCTTTGCTCTCCATTAAATGTAAAATTAGTAATTTTAACTATGAACTAGAGTAAAGAACACCACACAAGTTTTCTATTTTTTTATATTCAAGACATTCTCTCACCCTGCCACTTTAGAAAGTCTATATTCGTAGAAACCTTATGTAATATACTGATATTATAAAATTTTAAGTGGACTTTATATTGATACAAAATACAAACTGAGGGGAGGGTGTGTAAAAAAGAATTAGAGGTGAGAAACACACTCTTGCTTTCAGTCGTAAAACAGAGTTTAGAAATTCCTATTTGAAACAACTGAAAGGACATTCCGTCAAAACAACAATAAGAGTACCAAACTGTTGAGCCACGTTGCTTGTTTTTTTTATTTGGGTTTTGTTGTTTGGTTGTTTCTTTTTCTTAATTTGTTTTACATGAAATAGGTTTATTTTCAGCTTATTTTGCATAACTAGATATGAACAACCTCCATTATAATACTTCAAAACCCTGCAAAAGTTTATAACTTTCTCTCATCTATGGCACTTAAAGAACCTCCACAAGAGATAAAAAGATTTATTGAGTTCAGACAGATGTTACTATTGCCCTCAACCAAAAAAAAAACCCTCATAATTATTCATAATTGAAACGACGTGCCAAATATAAGTTAGAACAATGGCAACCTTTTAAAAACCATTACCATCAATATGTGGTTTTAGAAGCTTCTTTTAGTAGATGATTTAAGTTCTTGGTGCCTTGACTTAAAATATGGAATCTTTTATTCAATGTTATCAACAAACAAGACAACCAGATAACTACAGTAAGTCACGCTTTCAAACATGAAAAGTTAATAGGTTATGAAAAGAGAATAGGATTGTTTCAAGACTACAATTGTGGAAAATGAATCCTTTTTTAATGCTACTTATGTAATGACTGACATGATAGTTCTAAAGAAGTTCATTCTAAAGTCTTCTCAAAATGACATAAGGTAAAATTTGAGGATGGAAAGAGCCTTTGTTCAGATGTTTATTATCTGAGTGAACATTCACCAATGAAATTGCAAAGCAACACAATTGTCAAAATAAAAGGTTCCCTTAAAAAGGAGAAATATCCCTCTCAGGGCTCTTACAAACCTTTATAACTAGATTTTGGTATTTCTTTATATACCAGGTGATTCCAAGCGTGCAATTCACCACACTAACAAACCTGTTCTCTCACAGCTAAAAATCTATTTTTTGTACTCTTTAACATACTTGCAAAGATTTCAAGAAATAGGATCATTTCCAACACAAAAATGAATACCAAAACCAGTAAATGAATCAGAATCTAAACATCACAAACAAGGAAAATACTTATTAGCAAAACCATGAACATATGAATTACACAGATATGCTCAAACAGAACTGCGCAAGAAAACACATGCATTTTTTCCTCTTTCTTTGCTCCTAACACAGCAAAATCCCCCATACTATTTTCTCCTCTGAATCCATCATTCACTATTTTTCAGTATCTGGTCTGTTACCAACAGTTACCACAGATATTGTTAAAAAGACTAAGATTCTAATACAGAGAAATCCACTTACATCTGTAAGGGTACCAGGCTCAACTGACTTCATCTGGCATCAGCAGTACTATAACTAGTCACTTGGCATCCTCCCCCCACATTTCAAAAAGTAACCTTTTATTAAAAGTCACATTTTATATAGATCAGTGTGACCTTATCTCAAAGTCTCTGCTAACTCTTTAGCATCTGTGAAAGTAAAATTGCTTTTAAACAGTATAAACACATTTAAATTATGGTAATTTAAAAACATTTTAAAACCTAAACCACAGCTTTGGAATACCATTGGCAATACTCATTGGTAGAATGGCAGGGGATGGAAGGGACCTCTGGAGATCACCTAGTCCAACACTGCTGCTAAAACAGGTTCACCTAGAGCAGGTTGCACAGGAACCCATCCAGGCAGGTTTTGAATATCTCCTGAAAAGACAACTCCACATCCTCTCTGGGCAGCCACACAGTGCTCTCTCACCCACACAGTAAAGAAGTTTTCCCTCATGTTGAGGCAGAACTTCCAGTGTTCCAGTTTGTACTTGGTGCCCTTTATCCTGTCACTGGGGACCGGTGGAAAGAGTCTCGCCTCATCCTCTTAACCTCCACCCTTTAGATATTGATAAATATTGGTAAGATGCCCTCTCAGCATTTTCCTCCAGGCTACACAGCCCCAGGTCTCTTAGCTTTTCCTCATAACAGAGATGCTCCAGTCCCCTCATCATCTTTGTAGCCATCTGTTGGACATTCTCCAGTAGCTCCTTGTCTCTTGAACTGGGGAGCCCAGACCTGGACACAATACTTCAGATGTGGCTTCACTAGTGCACAGACACAGAGTAGAGAGGGAGGAGGATCTTGCTCAACCAACCTGCTGGCCACACTCTTTTTAATGCACCTCGGGATACCATTGGCCTTCTTGGCTACAAGAGCACTCTGCTGGCTCATGGTTAACTTGTTGTCCACCAGGACTGCCAACTCCTTCTCTGTGGAGCTGCTCTCCAGCAGGTCAATCCCTAATCTGTACTGATGCATGAGGCTATTCCTCCCCAGGTGTAGGACTCTACACTTGCCCTTGTTGAGCTTCATTAGGTTCCCCTCTGCCCAGGTCTCCAACCTGCCCAGGTTACAGTTACTCTTAATTAAATCAAAGCTAGTCTTAAGAAAATCAAAAGTACTGTAAAGCACGGAAGACACGAATTCATTGACGCCTACAATGAAATTCTATTAAAAAAATACACCAATTTAGAGCTTCATACAGAAATAAAAAAGTTATTAAATATAACTTGAAGATTCGGCTATTTACAAGCCTCAAAACTAGGTTTCTCATATTCAAGCCACAGAAAGCCTCATTAAAGTAACAGAAGTAAACAGAATAGAAATAAGTTATGATTCAGTTAGCTTTTTGACTGAGTCAGTTAGCTTTTTTGACTGGTCTCAGAGGGATCTTGACAGGCTGGAGAGGTGGGCCCATGCCAATCTCAAGGCCAAATGCAAGGTCCTCCATCTGGGTTGGAGCAATTCCAAGCACCAGTATAGGCTGGGTAGTAACTGGCTCGAAAGCAGCCCTGAAGAAAAGGACTTGGGGGTACTGGTGGTTGGGAAGCTCAACATGAGCTATCAGTGTGCTCTTGCAGCCCAGAAGGCCAATCATATCCTGGGCTGTATCAAGAGAAGCGTGGCCAGCAGGTCGAGGGAGGTGATTCTCCCCCTCTACTCCACTCTCGTGAGACCCCACCTGGAGTACTGCATCCAGTTCTGGAGCCCCTATTACAAGAAGGACATGGATGTGCTGGAACTTGTCCAGAGAAGGGCCACAAGGATGATCAGTGGGCTGGAGCATCTCTGCTATGAGGACAGACCGAGAGAGCTGGGGTTGCTCAGTCTGGAGAAGAGAAGGCTCCAAGGAGACCTTATTGCAGCCTTCCAGTATCTGAAGAGGGCCTACAAGAAAGCTGGGGAGGGACTTTTTAGGCTGTCAGGCAGTGATAGGACTGGAGGGAATGGATCAAAACTAGAGAGAGGTCAATTCAGATTAGACATTGGGAAGAAGTTCTTCACCACGAGGGTGGTGAGAGACAGGAACAGGTTGCCCAGAGAGGTGTTGGAAGCCCCACCCTGGAGATTTTTAAGACCAGGCTGGATGGGGGTCTGAGCAACCTGATCTAGTGGGAGGTGTCCCTGTCATTGGCAGGGGGGTTGGAACTGGATGTTCTTTAAGATCCCTCCCAACCCTGACAATTCCATGATTCTATGATTTTTCCTCATAGTTGCAATGACACACAGCAATTTTACAAATAAAGTTACAGTAACCCATGGTGCTACTGTCTAATTTGAGTCATAAAATAAAAATCCATACCTCCTAACATTGTAGCTTCAAACCTTATTTGGAAGTTAAGTAACAGAAGTCTTTCAGGCCACTCTCAGTCTCAGCACTAAGATCACACTATTCTTAGCCAGGAAAAGGACTACGATATTTCATCTCTCAAACGAGACAAGGAGCTATTCAACAGTTGTGTCTGCCACTGGGGAAACATACATTACATCCCCACTAAATGACAATTTCTATAGCTCATTTTACTAACCCTGCAGCTCAAATTATGCAGATATAAAATACAGAGGTGATCTAGACAGGGGAGGGAACAACTATAACACTTAGATACAGACTGTCAAAACTGTTACAGATAGATCAGGTTATTTATTTGATTATTTATTACAACAGAGGAAGGGAGTTAAGTTGCATAGTAAGACTTCATCTTTTAACAGTCATACAAAATAAACATGTGTTTTACATTTCATTTCTCTCTGTGCTACCCTTAACAGACATAACTGCTGAGATACACAAATCTTTGCTTTCAGACCAATCCTCCCACCTTCCCCCAAGCTTTCAAAATCTTTCAATCTTCGCATGCATAGAAGAGACAACACTAGCTTGAAGTATAAGAATCATTAAAATACACAAATAGTAAGAACAGATTATTTTGTTCACTGATATTTTGTCAACATTGGCAGCAGCACATTCCAATACCTGCAGTACTTTGAGTTCCATCTGCAACGCATACCAAAAAGCAGTGTATTTTCTTAAGCTGAATTTGGAAAGCACACTGATTTTGCTGCCTACTGCAGATGAAAATCAAAGTATTACAATACGTTATTAAGGAGGTTATTGTTTACATGTAGGCCATAAAAAAGTTGAGAGGAATGTTGAAGAGGTTCCTGATAACCAGTTCTTTTCATGCTTCCAAAATTTCAAATATGCAGGGCAGGTCCTGATGCAACCTTAATCCTAGTGAAACTATTTTCTGGTGATTAACTTTGCAGTCTAGCACAGAACAGTTAATTTTATATCAGGTACACACAAACTTGAAAATAATCAATTACTAATTACTCTTTCCTTCAGGAGTACAACACTTTAATTAGAACAAAATCTTAAAAATGAGACCATCAAAGACTTTTATCACCTCTTTCATTTTAAATTATTTTACTTAGTGTATGTCGTTAGGACTTCACTGATAAAGTTCATAAACTGGTATTTTGCAATTTTATTTTTTTTTTTTATTGTAGAATCTCATTGGTTTATCTGTCCTGCTTCCCTTCCCCTTTCCTCCAATGTGCAAGAGTGAGAACCAGTTGTGATTAAAATATATTTTGTTGATTCCTAAAAAGCACAAATACTTGAAGGCAGTAATTACAGCCTTTTTCCTTCCCATGTCCTGAATGAATTGAGTTGACCCGTGAGAATGAAATTCCTACTAATGGATGCTATAGCTCACTTTCTGAACCACTATGCTTCAAAACTCTTAAAACTTGAGATTTTAAGTCAATTACATCAAGATCACCAAAATTTACTCAACATGATTCCCGAGTGAGCAGCAATTTTTTGAGAAACTTAATTTAAAATAACGGATTTTAGCCTTCAAATTCACTTCCATTCATTCAAGTTTAAAAAAAACAAATCTAAACAAAACAAAACCCCCCAGACAAACAAACAAAACAAAACCCAGAAAGAAATAAGAAACACAAGCAGAACATTTTAATATTTTTTCAGTAAAACCAACAATAGTGAACAATATATCTTCCAATGAACAGAGTGCTCCTTTAAAAACAGGCTTCCATTTAAGAGTAAAAGGCGTCAGATTCCTTCTCCTTCTTTAGCATGGCTTGACAGTTAACAACTTGAAGCATGCAGTTCAGGCCTTAAATTTACCATTAGTCAACATTTTAAATAGAAGATCACTGTTTCCTAAAAGGGATTACACATCAGGGTTTTTTTGCATTAAGATATATAAATGTATGCAGACAAAGTCACAGAAGAGAACACATATATATCCAGATTTTTTTTCCCCCTCATTTAAAGCCTATGCATTTGCTTACCTAAGCAGCATATAACACTGCTTATACTAATGTGGTTAACACTTCCAAAACAATGTATCCAAATCGACTAAAATGGTTGGAAAGAAAGCAAATTACAAGCATCTTTTGAAGAGATAGATCTTTCCCTCTTCATTCATCCATATAATTTATATTTCTTTATTTTCCTCCTATTTATTTATAATATAGTTCTTAAATTTCAATATGAGTGAAGAAAACGTCTTTCAAACACTAAATATTTCCAAGATCAATTAAACCTGCAATTAATCCCCATATCAGCTCATTTGCACATGGAACTGCATTTTAAAATGGTGATGAAACCCCTTCGTGAACTAGCACATTTGTTTAGATGGCACCCACCTTTAAAAAGCCATCACTGGCAATAATGGGAAGACTTTTTTTTTTCCCCCCTCAAAGGAATATTTAAAACACTGTATTATTATAACTACAGCACAGAAGAGCCTTTTGGTTGAAGATCTGATACTTCTTCAGTAAATTAGATATCACTGTACAAGTCACAAAACCAAGTTCCAAAGCAGCAACATTTCTATCACAAGTATGCTTCAACAGTTCATATCTTCAAAACCAAATCTGTGCTTTAATTCAACTTTAGGATTAAACACACAAAGAACAAAGTACAAGACAGTAGTTCACTGGATCTTAGCCCAATATGAATACATACTTTCTAATATTAATTAAACAGGGAAGAAAAAAAAAAAAAAAAAAGAGAATACTGAGTACTGAAGCTGTGGTTCTGAAGCAGGAAAAAACCCCAGCTCACAAGTCTTTCTTTGCCTTCATGGGCATTCTTGTAAGACATGATTGCTTGAACACCTGAATTACAGTGCTTGGATAATACTGAGTACAACGCAGGTTTTCTTTTCTAATGATTTTGTAAATAATGAAATAACTCGAAAAGGGCTACCAAGGAAAGCAGTAGGGTTTGAAACAGTTTAAAGACAGTGGAATTAAAGTCAAGAAAAGATTTTGAAATGGCAGGTATTTTTTACATAATAGCATTCAAAGAACTTTAAAAATATTAGCTAAGTGACAAAACATCATTTGTAATAAATTGTTATAGTTTACAAATATTCAACTACATTCTATTTTAAAGGCTTAAGCAAGCTTTTACACATAGGAACAAAAACTTCAGAGGAAATACTTGTCAAAAAGAAAAAAAACCACCCCACAAACCAGAGTAACTTAAACTTCAGTTATTCAATCTAGAAATATCTGATGGGATGTGAATGTGGGGAAACATGCTAAAAGGAAAATCATAGTCATATCAGTGCACTGTAGGAGCTAATTAGACATCCAAGGTGACCTTTATCACTCGGTCTTTCTACTGTAGAGCTCAGTGCAACTCCAGTCAGAAGCAGCTGCTGTTACTGTGGACTAGAAATGCAGTCATGATCCTCCTTCCAACCTACGGCCCTTCCAGCAGCATTCTCCTCATTGCATTGTTATTGGAAGCCCATTTTTCAGCCCTCCTCAAAGGCTTATCTGACACAGAAAGGAAGGAAAAGAAAAGTAGTATTGAAAAACCACCAGACCACCACGCAATTATGTTCAGCAACAAAATGCTGGGAGAGCTACCTCAGAGTAAAAGAGCAGCAGATAGAAGGAGCTTCCAGACTACTTTTCCTTTTTTTTTTTTTTTTTTGCTTTTACTTTAACCATTTATTTCCTGCAGAAGGCAGAACATTGAGATTATCATAGATTCTCTATTCTATTACCATGAAATAAAAATCTCAGCACCAGTCACAAACAACATTCTTCACATGCAAGCTGTTCAGAAAATATTTTAACATTCACTTATACTACAACACCCTTTTTCAGAATTCTGTAATTATCTGTTAACAGCGACCTTATCCTTCTAAATTCTCCCATTTTATTCAGGAACCTACAGAAGAATTTAGGCTGGAGGGTACCTCTGAAGGGATGTGCTTAATAAATTTTGTCAGAACACCATCATGTTACTTTTTTTTACCTTTTTAAAGAAAACAGAAAATACCTCACTCTCTGAAAACAAGCATTTACAAATAATTATTCATCTCAGCATACAGACAAGTAAATTCTGCTTTCAATAATTATTTAGTAATAGGTTTCATGGTCTTAAGAGAATTGGTCTGAAAACTGCAACCATAGCAGGTGTAGTAAGTGTACTTTTTTAAGACCTACACATTTTTGGAACAAGATCAGACATGAGCTGCTGGGTGACGTTCCAAGGGGCATGCTTCCAAAGGAAGGGCCACCTGGTAATACAGACAATTTACAGCACATCAAGTTCACATTTGGGTGATACTGAAGGATGATGACTATTTCAGAAACAACAGATAGTGACATAGAATACCTCTTCCAAGAGACTGTCGAAGATCTTCCTTTTTGTCCTATTTTTCAACTCATTAAGGGTCATTTGGAAAAGAAGGGTCAGGACCTCAAATTCAAGTAACTCTTCCTAAACAGCCTTCTTAGAGTTCAGGCTCTTGACTGTACAAATTCCATTTTTAGCTCGCTTCTTCCTTGATAATATATTTCGAATGATGTACTACTCATTTTCTTTTGCTGCAAGATTAGCCATTGGACACTATCTTCACTTTGCTAAATTAGTACATAAGCCAAAAATGCTATGCTAGTAGCCTCAGCCTTCAAGAAAGTGACTGATTATGTGTCTCATTTCCAGAGAGATGAAGGAACAAAGAATTTTTTCTAAGTCATGTATGTACTATGCATACACAGATAAATTATGAGATGTTCTTTTAACTGAGATACAAATATTTACAAGAGTATCAGAAAATGGTGTTAGATTTTAACTGTTGGTGATAAAGAAGAATGAAAATTGGTTTATTAAGCTGAGAGGAAACATCCTGTCCATCAATGAAGATCTTAAGAAACTGATGACAAATATGAGTCTCCGCTCTCCCTCTGGTTCACCTTAAGGTAGGTGAGAACATAGATCTCACACAAGAAGTGATTTCAAGCAGGTGGAGACTAGTAATCTAAGCACAAACCCTACTTGTTTAAGAGAAGAGGGAAGAAATAAGAAGAGCTTTGTTCACTGATAAATTCCTACTGGAAATACTGCAAAAGCATGGAATCAAAATCCCCAAAATTTTATTTTTATACTTTAATATTCTGTAACACTTCACAGAAGCATACAACACATCAGCAGCTGAATCAACAACAGTTCAAAAGTGTTCAGAAAAAAATGATGCTGTTCTCCTAACAGACTTCTTTACTATCTGACCAATTCTTTTGTCCCTTTCTCTTCTTTGTGAATAAAGACCTAGTGCACAAGATCAGGAGGCAGTGAAGGAAATCTGGGGAAAAAAATTATAAAACTAAATTAGGTATGAAATAATTCAACAGCAAGAAGAAAAGCAGCAAGAATGAACAATTGTGTTAAAAAGCGCAGTTCAATCACAGGAATAAGAGGGAGTATATTAAAAATAATAGCTTTGCTTCCAAAAGCACAGAAAAAGGTTGTAGAGTATCTTTGGTCTCATCAGCTAGAGACAATAATCATTACTTTCCTCTTTTCCCATTCAGAGACTCTTTTTATCCCATTCATATATTAATACAGCATTACCCCATCTCAGACTGGCTTCACCAGCATCTCTTCATCAGCTGTACTGGCCAAAGCAGCAACCCTTCTAGCTGTTTTATGCTGAAGAAGAAACAAAAAACACCCAAATACCTCAAACAAAACACTTTCCCCCCTTTTTTGCATGGCTATGAAAAAAGGTGTGCTGAGACAGTCAAAACCAGAAACAAACGACTAGGACACAGAGGATGCTTAAGCAGCACTGCTGCTAAAAGTGAATCTAATTTCAGACCACAATGGTTTCTCACACGGTCCTACAGGCCCCTGTAAGACTTGCACTAATACAGCCTATAGGCACTCACACAATAAAACAAAGGAATTCATCTGAGAAAGTCTTAGGTAAATCCACATACGTCTGGCTCCACTGTGCATAGTGTGTCTTGCAACTGCAAGTGGTTCCACAACACACAGCACACCGAGCAAGATGATTAAGATCAATGGGAATAGGTCTGTCACCACTACTGCTGAAGATTCCTTCATGAGTTTACACCCTCATATGAACTTAGTGTGCATCAAGCACTTTCTACAACATCTCTTTCACTTCCATAGTGGCTCTATTTTAAATTTCCACTTTTAAGATTATTATTAACCCACTTTATATCTAGTAGTTCTAACAAAACTGAGTTTATTCAGTACTTCCTCTTCTCCCTCCCTTACCCTCACAGATTTTGCCAAGCCTAACAAAATACACTTTATTATTATTATTATTATGGGCCCTCTCATTTCAGAACCTCTTCCATGCATCTGTTCCAGTTTTCCTTTTTATTAATAAAAGCAGTCAGGACTGTGAGTGGTAGTCCAGATGAGGTCTTATTAAAAGTTTGCACAGTGTCAATGGAGTGGTGTTCTCTGCTGGAAATACTATGTCTGGTATAACCCTGTACTTGCCTTCTTAACATGCACATTATATAGCCACCTAATATAGCTGCATTTTTTTTCCTCAGCTGTTTCTAACCAACCAGCCTTAGCCCACCCCAAAGCCTGTTACTAGTTTTTCCATTCTCAAGTCATGGAACCTGTATTTAGTTCATAATTTTCACTACTCAAGTCCCTGTTATTTTTTCCCTCTCTGGATGATGTCTGGATCCTCCTCTGCAGCAATTATGCTCAAAAGTTGCATCAAAAAGATAGTTTAATGAGTACAGTTCACTTCAGGGTTTCTTCTTTTAAAATAACCCAACAGACAATTAATCCAAAACTGAACAACGACAAACCTTCATGTACTTCACTATTTCCTCTTTGAATACCCTATTTTAATTTCTTCTTTAGTCCAATATGGAATACAGCACACTTATAACACTGTAACCTTTTTGTTTGTTTTAAAGAAACTAGGAATTCAAACTACAAGAGAGAAGTGAGAGGGAAGCACTAGCAGATCGAACTGACAGAAGGGGTTTTCTCATTGTTTGGAACACTCCACCACTAATTCAGCTGCCCCAACACTACTGCATTATGCAAATCAGAAGTTTCCTACATGTTCATGACAATGGAAAAAGGTTTACTTAACTTGGATGGGCCACTACAGAAGTAGAGAAGAAACTTAACAAATAACCTCATTTAAATGCTGTTATTTTGTTATTTTGTCTGTGGTAACATATGACAGTTCCTCAAAATTGAAAATGTATCACCCTTACACTGTAACAGATATAAAAGGTTCAGATATTCTTTGACGGCCCTCTCTCTCTAACAACAGAGGTCCCTTTTAATTTGCTATTGCTACACAACAGTTAAGTTTCAAACTTGAAATACAGCAATGGTCAAACAAAATACACACACATAATACTAGAAATCAGTATATTCCACAAAACAAATACCTGAATCTAAACAGAAAGGTATTCTGGCAATCAGTTAAATCCAAATTGCTTCCTATATAGATCAGTATTTAAATTTCTCTTAAAAAAAAAAATAAATCTCAGTTCAATTTAGCTGTCATTTACAGTCATAGCCTCAAGGATATTTCTGTGTCCATACCAACTCACAAGGCCCATGGGAACCACTAAATAGTAGTTGCTGAGGTCAGCAAGAGAGACCAAGTATGCTAAGACAGAAATTTCTCCAATGTGGCACTGATCAGTAAAGTTAAATTACCTGAAGAATCCTAATTCAGACACATAGCTTCCTGTACTTCTTACGGCAGTTTGGCCTCTGAACTGCCAAACACCATCATGTGTTAGAAAAATGAAAAGTATCCTGAAAAGAAAGCCTGTCTTGTGTGTCTCAGAAATATGCAAATTAGTATTAAATTTCATAAGTTGTCATTAAAATCACGTATGAAGCGAAGCAAAACATAAATACTTGAAGTTTTCTTTTAAAGATGCTGGAAGACTTCTGTTATTTCAGAAATCAAATTTATGACTCAAATCATCAGCCTTTAAGGTGATTCATAACATATTAAAATTACAAAAGGATTATGGGATTTATTAAGAACATTCAGATCAATGTTGGGAAAAAAACATGACATTTATAGAAATTTATTATTATAGATATAATGATAGTGATATTTCTATAAATACCATAACCATTTGATAAAGTTCTCGAATCCTCTTTCCAGGGGAGAAATTAATGAATTCTGAGCTCCCAAAATCTGAAACTTTCAACAATGTACTGGAATGAAAAATCTGACAGAAGATAAAATGTAGCTTCTCTCTTCCCTCCAGATCTGTTAGGTTTCTGAACAGCAGTTCCTTGTATTTTTTGATATTTCATGCATATAAACTACTGTTCAAAGTCAGTGTGGGCTTTTTTATTTATTTTTCTTTAAGTACAGATTACATTTCAACAGCTCTATTAAAAAGCAAACAAACAAACACAACAACAACAAAAAAACCCAGAAAACAAAACTGAAACAAAGAAAAACTTAGTCTATACCATTTGTACTAGTTCAGCCTTTTTCTAAAATTTAAGCAAGTTACTTTTAGCAGTTCATTTAGAAATGTCATCTCTCTTGCCAACTTCAAAAAGTAAAGATGTCTCAGAAAAAGCTAATGCAGCTACAGGAAACACCTTTGAAACAAAATAGGACTATTCAGCTTACCAAGTATTTGGAAGGTGTATTGTTATGTAAGTATAGTAGGAAAATTAACCACTGTTGTTTGGGAAAGTAACAGTAAAAAGTATATAAACATGAGTTACTAGCTTCCTGTAAAATAACTGTTCATGAATTTTAAATTCAACTCTTCTCTTCATGTGCTAATTTAAAATTAAAGTTCTCTCCTTAGCATGATCTTATCATTAAAGACTCTACCATTCAACATTTCTCTTATTAACTGTATTAATTACAGGATAATTATCCCCAGATGAAATATAACATACAATTATTAATACAGACAGCATAATGTATGGTATGATTTCACAACAGTTTCTGAAAAATCCACATTATTTTACTAATTGCTAAACCTTTAATAGACCTGTTAATGACTTGAAACTAATTGTAAAGCCTTTACTTAAAAGCCACATTTACTATTTTTCCCCTTTTTTTCCATTACAAAAAGGGAGAAGTTGCCTGGATCAATTTCTCAGTGAGCTCTGAGACAGTTATGCCCATACCAGTACCAATGTGAAGATAGCACAGAGATGCTAACAACCCACTAGGACAGGACATGGGTTTTAGTACTGCTTTTTTAAAAAGATCAAACAACCAATTATTTCTGTAAATACAAAATTATCAGGAATCAGAGCACTGACCCCATATCTCCATGACCATGTAAGGTGTACACACTGAAAGATTCCACACTCCTGCATATTTGACCTTTGGGACATTGACAAAAATAGGAAGTTGAATTCATGACCCAGTTCAGGAACAGCATCTGACATTTCACCAGTTTCCAGCTGCCCTTTACTTATTTTATGCAAGAACTGAATAGTGAAATGAGGCAGATGAGCAATACCTTGGGTACAGGAGTTTATCTCAGCTTGTTTCCTTACATATTCTCACACCAAGAAGCAAAAAAAGTCTTAAGTATTCTTTCAGTTACATCACTCTAAATTCAAATCAAACCAAAAGTGATTTCAACTACAGTGATAAATGCTGTGTTACCTGATTTAGTTCACAGAATCAAAGTAATTCCCTAAATTACAGTTTCAAAGCACAGTACCACCTGTGGACTGATGTTCTTAAATACAAAACAAAACAAAAAAATCCAGTGACAATGGTAGAAGCCCTAAAAAATAATTAGGAGACTGTTCAGTACAAAACTTGCTGCTGCCTATTTGAGGCATTCCCAAGCTTAGCTTGCTTGGCTGCCACAGCAGATGCTGCTACTGCTGTCACCAGAAAGGAGCCCAACAGTAGAAATGCAGCTTCCAGCTTTGTTCTAAACTATATACAGATGAAAGACTAAGCACATATCCACACCAACTTCCCTGTCTTTTAAAAAAATCTAAAAATAAAATAAAATAAAATAGAAACTTTAGTTACTGCTATGGTTTGAAGGTGCTATGTTATGGCACATTCTCAGAGCTATGAATAATCCCAAGTACTCAAACAGTTAAATTACAAATTTGAGAAAAACTGAGATTTTAGAACTGCCAAAAGCTTTTGGACTAAACATATGAACATGCACTATGGAACATTACAATAGAGCACCCTCCTGCTTTATACTCGAAATTTCATTGTAGTATTTTTAGATTAATTCAGGCTATACAAAACAGAACCAGAAGTTAACTGCTAAGAAAGACAACATTTAGGAAAAAGTGAATGAAGAAAGAAGTGCTGGCAGTTGAGGATGGGGAAGAGGGAAATGAGAAGAAGAAATCAAATGATAATATTTTTCTTCATTATGCTTCTCTAGTCAAAATAAAGAGAAAGAGAGAGAGAAAGATACATGCTATAGATTGCAGATAATACACAGTGTATTGCTTAACCACTGGAAGCAGCTTGCTGTTGCCAGGGTTTTCAAATAGCTGTACAACTCCACTTGTAACTCCTGGTCTGTATTGATACTGGAGATTACCCTGACTTGAGGGCAAGATCTTGCACTTGGCCTTGTTGAACTTCCTGTGGTTTGCACAGGCCTACTATTCAAACCTATTACGGCCCCTCTGGATGGCATCCCATCTCTCTAGTGAATCAACTGCACCACACAGCTTGGTGTCATCTGCAAACTTGCTGAGGGTGCATTCAATCCCAACAACTATGTCATTAATATTGATGAAGATATTAAATAGTACTGGTCCCAGTACAGCCTGTTGAGGGATACCACTTGATACTGGTTTCCACTTCAACATTGAGCCATTGGCTATAACTCTTTGGATGCAACTATCCAGCCAATTCCTTATCCATCTACCAGTCCATCTGTCAAAACCATCTCTCTCCAATTTAGAGGCAAGAACGTTGTGGGGACTGTATCAAAAGCCTTATAGAAGTCTAGGTATATGTCATGTGTAGCTCTTGCCTTGCCTGTTGATGTAGTCATTCCATCATAGAAAACCACTAGATTAGTCAGGCACAACCTGCCCTTGGGAAAGCCATGCTGGCCATTTCTAATCACCTCTCTGCCTTCCATATGCTTTGACATGACCAGAAGGCTGTTGGAATACATTGATGGTGGCTGTGTGGTTGAGGAAGCAATGAGGCCAAATGGTCTTTTGGAACCTAACACAAAGATTGGGGATAGCCTTTGCTGCAGGACCATGAGATGGTGGAATTCAGGATCCCCAAACGAAGGAGCAAGGCCAAAGGTCATATTACAACCCTAGGCTTCGGCATAGAAATGAGAGCAGGAGAGATATTTTTTGTGGATTACTAGTAGACCTGGCTATGCATAAAAATCGAGGAATGGTGGCAAATACAGAGCAACCCATGAAAAAATGGTGTCAGAAAGTAGCTTTGACATCTTGCAATACCAGAATTAAAAGGGAGCCTTAATCAGGATGGTTTTGTTTTAGTCATTTAGATACAAATCTACTTGTACATGTACCTGTCAGAATAAGAGTTTCGCTCACAACTCAGCTGTATATTTTAGTTTCTATTTTACTTTAGTGTCTGTGGAATCCCCAGATAAACTCTTATAACAACTTAAGGCTTAATTAGGAGCTGAGCAATACCCCACAGATGAAAACCTTGTTGTCTGATAGTACTAAACTAAGCTTCACATTAAAATGAATGTGTGGTAACATATTTAAAGCAGTGATTCCTGCATATCATGAGGAATTCCTATACCCAATTCCCCAGCAAAACTGCTATAATATTCAAAACTCACTCAAAATAATAGCAATTTCAAGTAGATATCCAGGCTAGATCTAGCCTTTCCACGGAGTTTCAGTTGAGGTAATTGCATGAGTACATTATCAATAATATAAACTGGCATGGATAACATATATATACACACACACCTTGCCTCCCATATATGTACACCACACACAGAGTTAAAATGTGGTATGCGAAAGCAATTCCAATATACATTCAAGTGAAATCTTTTGCAAAGTTTTGAAATCTAGTTTTCTTCTTAGTTTGCTAAAAGACGGGAAAGTGCTCATGTCTATGAAGCACCTTAGAGCAGCCAAAACCAATTCACTTGGACTGGCTTTGATACCTCTTGTCAGCTTGTAAAATCTTATAAAAATCTCTTTCCTTAGCTTTCCTATGTTCTTTACTCTTTTGACTCAGTAGCTAAAAACTGTGCAGCAGTACAAAGAGAAGTTTTCTTGTTTCTTCTGGAAAGTTAACAAAATTAAATCACAATAAAATTGTAAACTCAGTGCATTACTGAAATTTACCATTCCTCCTGGCAGTTACTGCTGTGTAATTCTCAAGACTAACTGTCCTTAGCTCACAGAAAACTCCACTTCTACAAATTGCAAGCTAAACAGCAACACAAGGAGCCCATTTCTGTTTTGTGAAGTCTATATTAATGATTTATAATAAAGACTTTCTTTTATTGCATTTTAGTCATGTGCAGGTTTGCATTTTTGGTTGGAATACACATTTATGTTCCACCCTCTCTGTTTCCCTAGCCATCTTTCCCATCTATTTAAAAACGTTCAGCTTCAGATCATAATCTTACAGAAGACAGTCCTACAAAATATTGTAATTAGTATTTTTATGATGTGCATCAGATTATTATCTAGGAACATGAGCCACTGAATTTATATTAAAAAATTCTCTTACAGACAGCAGAGATGAAACAGCATTTAGAATGTAGGCTATTTTCAACAAATATCTAACCAAGATTTTACAATAATTATTTATCTGACTACCACAGAAGTCTCATTTTGGAAGTTCTTACAGAAAAAGCATGCTAAAGGCTTTGATAAAACAGCTGTGTTTCTACGTTGATATGCATACGTATTCACAAGAGCACACTATAGGTATGCCATATCCCTCTTGCCAGGTAATCTCTTGGCATCGGTTGCAGAAGAAAATCACAAGGGGACGTTGCTCCTTCACCTCTCGGTTCTTCAGAAGGTGAGAGAGAAATGTAGAGCTATAGAAGTTTGCCATCTACCAATATGATATAGAAGAGTCCCCATTAAAAAACCAACCAACCAACAACACAGAAAAACCCCAAACAAACAACACCCAGGAAAACAAACAAACAAAAAACCCAAACCAAAACCAACACAAAACTAAAACCACCCCACAAACAAACTCCAACAAACTTCAAGCATTTTCAAAGCCACATCATAATCTACCTAAATTAAGTTTCCAATTATTCTACTAAGAGCAAATAAGTCTACTTCGGGGTAAGAAAACAGAAGTTTATGGAGTTCTTCATCAGAATTTCATCACTCCTGTGATACCAACAGAGAAGGAACTAGCTCCTGTGGTTTCTTTGTACACTGAGAAAGAATTATGGGTATCACAAATTTATCAATAAAGAGAAAATACAAAGGGATGATGCTCCTTTTCTCAGAGTGTTACACTCTTCCACTCTTTGTAAAACTTATGTTGAGAGCTATGAAAAGAAGATAGAGCTGCCTAGAATCTGCTCAGGCCTCCTTCATATTAGGATAATTTCATAGCAAGCTCTTAAAATTCTTCTCCTCTGTATGGTCATGAATATGACTGTTCTGTTATGCACTTTGCAGCACTCAAAACTACCATATTCTCTAGAAATCTTTCAAAAAAGCTCCTTCAGTAATCAACTACTCGTGCCTTATTCATGGAGGCACTTTCTATTAGCAAGAGGTATGGTTTCAGTATTTCAAGTTTTTCCAATACAGTCTACATATTTGTAACGTATTAAATAAATTCTCCATAAAAGCTAAACACTCCAAAAAGTGAAAATCAAAAAGTCAAATTAGTCACAGATTATCAGCTACAGTTCCTGGAAATACATTCTTTTTAATTTTAAGCTGACTGCTTGTCTTACACAGAGCACCTTTCTTTGCACCTTAAGATCAACACAGGCCACATCGAAGTGGTTGAACATTAGAACTGTGACTGAATGACAAAGTTAAATAGCCTTCACAAATCAATGTAAGGTGCAAAACAAAAAAAAAATCATGCTGTATCTGGACAGAAGCCTTTCAAGACTGGTTGCTTTGCAATCAACCTTACTTCCCAAGAGCAACCAGAGAACAGGTTATTCATTAGACAGACTGTAGGAGTAGCAGTCTACTAATAGGTGTCAGAGGCCCTTCTACAACCATTCTGTCAACCACAGAATAGGGTATTTGTTATAACATGCTGGGTATACTGAATCTCTGCCTGTACAGTAGGTTTGATAGCTCAACCCAGTCCCACATATAGGTATTCCAACAGGACAAGGACACATCCTTAAGACAGTAACAAGTTGAAAGATTCAAGCCAGCTGTGAAGGTCTGTTCTCTAGCACAGCCATTCTTTACCAGCTATGTCTGCTACACTTGTATTCATAGCTCTGCCAAGCAACACGGGTTAAGAAAACCCCAGTGAAGTTGCAAATCTTACAATAATCAACAAGTGCAACCAAGATTCACACCCACAGGATATCCAGTTCCTTTCTGGAGAATGTCAATCAGTTCTGTATTGCTTCTGGTGCTTTAAAGGCAAGTACTGAAATAGATTACCTGTAAAAAATTCATGTTCACACGTAACCAATTTTTTTTTATAAGAAGAGTTGTTGAAATGTAAGTTCAAAGTTCTGCATCCATCTGCAGCTTTTATCACTACCTTGACTCTATAGCCATCTGTTTTCTGCCACTGACAAGTGGCTTTTGCAAGCACTGTTCAGAATTTTAGCAAACACAGCTTAAATATTGATAAAACAATTTATAGCAAAAGCGTATTTAGCCAATTAGCTATCCAGAAATTATAACAAAAGGTTATTCCTGGATATGTAATTAGCAAAGCTGAGAATGCAATGGTTGTCCATGACTCTAAGGTCCCTTCCAACCCAGTCACTTTATGATTCTATGACGTGGTACTATATTATCAAGCCTATGATATATACTCTGTGCTGTATTACTTAGCAATTTTGTACATTAAAAGTTCAGACTCCTTTGTACCTAAAATACAGGTCATAAGTGTTTTTATTTTACTTGAAAGCATCTTTCCTGCCTTCAATGCATCAAATAAACAGGCCATAAACTTACTAAAAAAAAAAAAAAAAGTATAAATATTTTAACACGTCTTTCTATAATTTAAATGTAACTGAGGCACCATATTGGATTAAAACCAAATAGCACCCATTAAAATAAAAAAACACCCTATTACTTAACAAGAATTTGCAGTACAAGCAGACAGCTTTCCATTCTAGACAAGTATGCATTTCATTTACACACAAGCAGATTAATTTGGCCAGACTTCAATGACTCTTTCCTGTGCTCTACTGCACCTCTGAACCTTTTTCAAAAGCAGAAAAGTTGTGGAGATGCCAAAAGTGACTCCAGTTGCCACTTGGACTACGGCTTGGTGATTGTTTTAAGATGAACCATTATACAGGTAGTCATCAAATGAGGAAATCCTGTCCTTCCAGGTACTGACTTCTGCCAGGTAGTGGTGTGGTCAAAGCGGTGAGAAAGGTAAGAAAGGTGAAAAAGACCCATCACAAAGAACTGGGCTTCGATTAGTCAAGCTTTCAGTTCTCAACTGGTCAATGGAAGGAAGGATCACCTCTTTCAGAAGCAGATGTTACTTCAATCAGCTTGAAACAAAGAAAAGGAAACATAACTTGAATGCCTGTCAATGTTAAAGGACAAAGGATAGATAGCAGAGACAGGTTGTAAAAACAGGTTTGGCTTCCTTTTTGTACTAATACTCTTTGATTTTACATGAATTAAAATTACAATCACAGCTATCACTAAGATTAGTCCAGACAGAAAATTATAGAAGTGAATCTAGGATCTTACTCTTATGAAAGAGTAAGAAAGAGTTCACATTCCATGACTTTTCTGTCAAAAACTAATTCACCTTTTGCCTAAAGTTTAGATGCAAAAAACCAGTAGGGTGCACTGAGCTATGTGAAGTTCAAAATCCCAGGAAAAGGCAAGTCAGTTTGAAAGTTCTTTCTTAAAACTATAAAAGCAGACAAGAGTAGTTTCAAAGGTGTTTATGTAAGAGGTGATAAATTTCTGCATTCTCAGGTATGACTTTCATTCATAGTTAGGTGTGATAAAATCATCCCAGGTGGTGTCTGATAAACCAAAAGTCCAAGACACTGCAGCTGCGCCAGTAACCACCCATCTGTAATCCAACAGCAATGTCCCTGACTCTGAGTTGGAATGTCCTTTGTTTCCCAGGGCCAAATAAAGATGTCTTAACCATCAGATCTAGCCTTTAGCACACCAGCTGGCCAACCTGGTTTACTCTGGCTTAAAAGCTGTCAGGTTGCTGACTGAGTTTACTCCACACTATATTTCAGAAATTAGGAGCCACTAATCCACAGAAAAAGTAGCACAGGCACCTTCCCACTGCCACACAGAGGACTGGAACACAGGAGCACTGCCCTTGAGCATGCCCACTATATGTTGAAGACCCCCCCAAAGCAAACTCTCCTTTCACACAACAGTTTCACTTACATTCTGGTAATGCAAGACAGTACATGTTTGTCTGAAGTAAAGGTCAAATTCTATATAAATAGGGCATTAATAATGAAACTTTCACCTTTGTTTTTCTAATCTGAGATATGACTGAAATGTGATGAGGTTTAAATCAGTCCAAGCTAATCAATCCAAACCCTTTTGCTTTCCCTCTTTGGCAAGCAGAGCTACTGTGAGGCTAATACTGGAACAAGTTGGTTATCCTCACCCTTTTCTACCTGTTTCAGAAGAGCAATAGCTCCCTACCTTTAAATGGCAGCAGTTGGGTACCTAAAGCAATACAAACACTACCTAGCCCAACATCCCTCATCCTTCACTACCACTACAATCACATGCTTTAAAATGTTTCAGTAAATCAATCTGTATCAAAACTTTTCTACCATATATATCTGAAAAGAAAGACATTTTAAAAGATAAAACCACTTGTCAAATTCACTGGGACAGCTAAAGATGAACACTCTGCAACACTTCTGTCAAAAAAGAATTTCAAATTATGTACCAGAGCTCAACTCTACATTAGCCAGAACTTTAGTGCAATAGGAATAGATTGGTAGAGTGAAAAAGTACTGAGAATCCAAAAATTCATACTTAAAGTGTTTTCAGAGGTTTTGCTCTGACCTAGCTCCAGTCTGGTCCCGTGGACTACATACCCATTAGTAGTTAAGACAATATTAAATGTTCACCATCAAAGCATATTATTCAGTTTAGTTTAATTCAAAACCAATTCTATTTGCACACTCTTGAGATCACTCTATCATATGAAATGCAGCAAAACACTTTAAGGTTGAGAGATCAAGAGACTTAATTCGAAAGAGTACTCATGACCTGAAATAAAACACCAGTGGAGATACACCCATATTGCACATCTGCTCAGTTAAAAAGTACTTTTCTGTTACAAAGAAACATAAAACTCACATTGGAAATATGGAGAAATAGATCACATACTTTGAAACAATGTATACTGCAAACAGAAAGGCATTTACAGTGTTGTAATTTTTCTTGCATATCTGTTCTTGAGGAAAGTGTATGCTAACTTTCATGTATTAATTTAGTAAATTCTGAAGCATCTAAAAATGTTTTGACAAAGTCCAGAGAAGTAGTATGGCTTACACAGTTCTGATAAAGTCTCACATTAAGAGCCATCCTCTTCTCTCAAATATCATCAAGAATTAAGCTATGATATATATTGACATGACTTGGAAGCATTAAGTCATACTACTGTGAGGCAGACATCTGGAAAACAACAACAAAAACACAAACAGAAAATAATATTAGACAAGTGAAAAAATTCACAAATACGAATCATTTGTTTCCCTTTAAAGAATTAATTTTTGGCTGAACAGCCAAAAAAAGAAACAAAGAGCAATTCCTGGACTTTATGTCAAACACCAACACCTGGGTCATATATGCATTCACAGAATCATAGAATGGTTTGGGTTGGAATAGCCCTTAAAGATTATCTAGTTCCAACATCCCTGCCATGGGCAGGGATACCTCCCACTAGACCAGGTTGCTCAAAGCCCCATCCAGCCTGGCCTTGAACACTTCCAGGGAGAGGGCACCCACAACTTCTCTGGGCGACCTGTTCTGGTGCCTCACGACCCCCACAATAAATAATTTCTTCCTTACATTTAATCTAAATCTACCCTCTTTCAATCTGAAACCATTACCTCTCCTCCTATAACTACACTCCGTGGTCAAAAGTCCATCCCCATCTTTCCTGTAGGCTCCCTTTAAGTACTGGAAGGCCACTAAAGGTCTCCCTGGAGCCTTGTCATCTCCAGATGGAACAACCCTGACTCTCTCAGCCTGTCCTGATAAGGGAGGTACTGAGGTCAGACTAACAGGTCTATAGTTACTTGGGTCCTCCTTTCTGCCTTTCTTGTAGGTGGGTGTCACATTTGCTAACCTCCAGTCCATTGGGACCTCCCCAGTTAGCCAGGACTTTCATCACATCCTCAAGTCCAGCCTATAACCCAACACCATTTCCTCAAAAAAGAGATGCTCCAGTCCTCTCGTTATCTTCATAACCACACACTGGACTCTCTGCAGTAGTTCCTTGTGTCTCTTGAATTGGGGAGTGCAGAACTGGACACAGTACCTACACTTGGCTTCACTAGGGCAGAGAGGCAGAGTAGAGAGGGAGGAGAATCTCGCTCAACCATGCACTGGCCCCTCTTGTTAATGCACACCAGGATACCATTGGTCTTCTCGGCTACAAAATCACATTCCTTGCTCATAGTTCAACTTCTTGTCCACCAAGACTCCCACATCCTTCTACGTGGAACTGCTCTCCAGCAGGTCAACCCCTAACCTGTACTGGTGCATAAGGTTATTCCTTCCTATGGGCCAGACTCTATTTTGCTCATTGAGCTTCATTAGGTTCCCCTCAGCCCATCTCTCCAGCCTGTCCTGGTCTGACTTGTCTGGCTGAATGGCAGCACAGCCTTCTGGTGTGTCAGTCACTCCTCCCTGTTTTGTTTCATCAGAAAACTTGTTGAGGGTACACTCTGACCATCCAGGTCGGTGATGAATATGAACAAGACTGGACCCAATACTGACTCCTGGGAAACTCCACTAGCTACAGGCCTCCCAACTAGACTCCCACACTTCTTAAGGATTCCATAACATCCTTATAGGTAATAAGGATGTTATGGAATACAGTGTCTAAAGCCTTGCTGAAATTGAGGTAGACAGCATCCACTGCTCTCCCCTCATCTATCCAGCCAGTCATGACATCACAGAAGGTTATCAGATTGATCAAGAATGATTTCCCATTGGTGAGTCCATGTTGACCACTTCTGATAACCTTCTTTTCCTCCACAGGCTGAGAGGTGACCTCCAGAATGAGCCACTCCATCATCTTTCCAGGGATGGAGTTGAGGCTGACTGACCTGTAGTTTACTGGGTCCTCTTTTTTGCCCTTTTTGAAGGTTGGAGCTACATTGGCTTTCTTCCAGTCACCAGGCACCTCTCCTGTTCTCCACAGCCTCTCAAAGATGATGGACAGTGGCATAGCAATAACATCAGCCAAATCCCTCAGCACTTGTGGATGCATCCCATTAGGACCTGTGGGTTTGTAGATATCCAGTTTGCCTAAATGATCTCTAACCCAAACCTCCTTGAGCAAGGGAGAGTCTGCCTTTCTCCAGACTTTCTCTCTTGCCTCCAGTCTGGGATTCCTGAGGCAGCCCTTTACTGCCTCAGTAGTTAAAGACTGAAGCAAAGGCAGCATTCAGTAACTATTGCTTGTTCTGTTTTTGTGTTGTTGTTTTTTTTTTTTTCCTATAAAACACAGAAAAAAAATGCAATGTCCTGCAAAGAAAATGCATTTAAATTATGATAATTTTCATTCAAATCTAGCAACAGCTCTGCCTTTATTTCCCACATTCTGTAAACTTCCTTCTTCCGTTTGAGTTTTACCAGAAGCTCCTTGCTCATCCACTGCATTGTCAAATCCATGTCTCTCCAATTTAGAGACAAGGATGTTGTGTAAGACAGGGTAAAATCCTTTGCACAAGTCCAGGCAGATGATGTCAGTTGCCCTTCCCATCTCCAGCAATGCCATAACCTTGTTGTAGAAGGCCACCAAATTTGTCAGGCCTTTAGTGAAGCCATGTTGACTGTCACCAATCACTTCCTTTTTTTCCATGTGTCTTAGCATAGTTTCCAAGAGGATCCACTCCATGAACTCGTCAGGCACAGAGGTGAGACTGACTGGCCTGCAGTTCCCCATGTCTTCCTTTATTCCCTTTATAAAAATGGAGGTTACATTTCACCTTTTCCAGTCAGTGGGAACTTCACTGGACTAACACAACTTCTGAAATATGACGGATAGTGCCTTGACCACTTCATCTGCCAGTTCCCCAAGGACCTGTGGATGCACTTCATGGACTTGTGCACCTTCAGGTTCCTTAGATGGTCTTAGACCTGATCTTCTCTTACAGGAGGCAGTTCTTCATTCTCCCAATCCCTGTTTTTCTTTCTGAACTTGAGCAGTGCACTTGGAACACTTGTCAGTGAAGACTGACAAGTCTTCATTGGCACAGAAGTCTTCATTGTTCACAGATAGCCAGTTCTAAAGTCTTTTTTGGAGAAAGGCAGTGGGAGCAATCAGAAACTAAACTATAGAGAGAGCTGACAACTATGCAATTTATACACTTGGAATTTATATTTGAACTTATTTACTGGTTACTTTTTAGGATCACAGTTATACGCCCTAAGTCATAAGATACACAGTTGGACCATCTAGAAGGCAAGATGCATGCAAGTTGTATGAAATCTATCCTCATTCACTCTATCAGTGTTAAAAAATAGATATATTCCATACTCAACTTCCTTTACTGGCTCACATTCTGTTATTTAGTAACAGTACTATGTTGACAACCAATACAGGAAGAATACTCTAAAAATGACACTTTAAAAAAGTTAGTGGAATTTGTTTAGTTGTATACTACAGAAGTTCACAGAAGTTTTGGTGACAGACATAGATGCTTGAGTTAGACTTAATCTCCTTCTTCCCACCCCACCCCACCCTGAGTCTGCATCAGCATCTGTAAGAATCTGCTACCAGCAAAAGAGACGCTTCAGCTAACATGAAACTTAAATACATTCCACAAAAAAAATGAAATCAGCATAAAACTCCTTCTGTTCTTCAGTTTTAAAGATCAGACTCCAAAGCAAACAGCAAGCTACTGTTACCAGCACTCAGAACAAAAACAAGGTACTGTATTGGATGCTTGACCGGCTTTGAGCTGCTTAGGTATGTACAGGTAATACTAGGACCGCAGTAATGTTAGGATGTTGTAAATTTAAAACAATTCAGTTTTGTTAAAAAACAAAGCAAAAATAAATAATCTAAGCGCCAAGTTTGCTAGATCTAGTATTTCTCAATTTATTCATAAGCACAAGTGCCAGCAGGGCACATGTATTAGTAAAAATGATGCATCTCACTGAGACATAACTGTGAAAATATCAACCCTAAGTTATCTGCAAACAACCTTGAGATTTAACGTATTTACCTCTATGTGTCTAGAAAAGACAATAGAGAATTCTATTTAAACATGGAATAACTCAATTTACCCAAAGTATTTTAACTGCATAAGCCATAATCCAGAAACGGTGAGATCTGATAAATGCCTGTATATCTGAATGATAGCCTTACTGTTACCAATATTAAATAAAGCAAATACTTGTAGAAATAGTGTAATATGCTTAGATCATAACGGGAAGTTATCCAAGTTCTGCTCACACAGGTTTAAAAAAAGCATTCAGACAATACTTCATCATTGAGTTCTGACAGTAGTTTAATGTAGCTCTAATCCCATAACAAGATGCCTTTTACTGATTGCATTCCAGCTTTGTTAGAGTATTTTATCATGAACAAGCAGTTATTCTAATATTAAACTCCCAAAACACATGCAAAGTGTAAGGCCAGAACACTTATTCCAATTAGTAAAAATTCTACGCAACCAATAGTTTTGTCTCAGAAACAGAATTAAATAGGTCTCTAACTCCGAGGATTTCATAGACAGGAAGGAATTGTTACATCAAATGACACAAAGCGGAGCACTCTCTCCTCTGGTCCAGTTTTAACCATCTGTCACTGACACAGACATCCTAGAAAAGCTACACACTGTTACAAAAGAGAAGTTCAGAATCATAGTCCGTTTAACACAGACAAGACGCTACTCTTAACAACCACGACAAAATAAAGCTCCTTGCAGAGCAAGGTACTTTAATTTCAGACACATTTAAAACTAAATACATAGAACTAAGCTCTGCACATATTCCTTATATTCCACATTCACCTAAAGTTATTTTATTACTTGAACCACTGTAGAGCTTCTGTACACACGAAATATGGCTCTTCAACACAAAATGTGTATTAGTTTGGGGAGGGTACTCTATGTTGTGTGGTTGTGGTTCTGTTGTTATTGTGGGGTTTATTTGTTTGGTTTTGGTTTATTGTGAGGTTTTTGTTGGTTTTGCTTGTTTTTAAACAGACTAACAGTGAGGTCACAGTTTGCACACAGGAATATGAGAAAAAGCACTTTTATAGTAGCATTTCAGTATTACTTAGAGATTTATTTTAGCTGTTGGAGAAGACGTATGGAAATCAGTTTATTATAATATACCATAGTAGCACAGCTTTTTTACAGCATGCAATAAAGAAAATTACCTGGAAAATGTACAGGAATTCCACAGGCACTTAAATTCTTGTTAGGTACATATTCATATCTACTTCTATGTAGTTTCTCAAATTATTCTTCAGTTTTGAACAGAAAAAATTAACAGATCCATAAGGAATATACAATTAAAGCAGCTATGGGCAAAGTTATAAGTAAGAAAAATTCAGCATTAAGAAAGTTTTTCATTGTGTCTAACACCATTGTGACTGGAGTCAAGAACAGTAGCACTGTTGTTATTTATTAAAGAATCACTGCTCACTGGTAGCTGAATTAGAAACTATTTCATTTATGGTTTCTTTTAATTGAAAATGGTCTGGTCATTCATAAGTAGCATCTGCTCAGGCCACAACCTTGGGTTTAAAGACCTTGAACAAAAGAAATGAAACCACTAAAATTACTGTTCAAGTATTATGCTATACAAGTTCACTTAAAATAAGTTACACCATTTCAAAAAATAGAGAATATAGAACTTGATTAATTATTTTATTCATTTGCCTCTGCTAGGGATGCTCCTATCATTAATATCACATGTGTATTTTGTACACAGATCACATAGATGCATATGGTAAAACATATCAGTTTTGGAAAACATAAACACCACATAGTCCTATGTTTCTTGGAAAAATTCAAACCTCATAAAATATCTAATATGGTTCAATGTTAAGCACATGGAGCTCCCAAGACAATGCAAGAAAGCGATGACAAATATTAATTTTCTAAGATGAATGTTCTGACTTATTCATATTCGACATTTTTCAAGGCGACACTAATAGATACCCTATAAATTATGTGTACATGCATACAGAGTACATACTACACACCACAACTCCAGAATACAGTGCATGGTGGTATCAATGTAGACCCAAGCCTGAGAAATTTCTATCTTTTGTATTTCTCACTTATCTTACACTAAAAGAAAATTAAACTTGTAAGTAAATTGCCCAAATAAGAGATTCTCCAATTATTAAACTAATTTATTTCCCTCTGCATTTGCAAAAGCATTACTTTACAGGATTGGGAGGGAGAGTGTGCTCATGAAACTGTCATTATGTACCAATACTGAAAGTCTTTGCCACAACTATGTTAGAAAACAGTTTTGTTGCAGAATAATATATTTTTCTATATTGTGGCTGGCATTAAGACTATAGCCATCTCCGTAAGCCCCAGATAAATTTTGTTCAGAGGAAATGCCTGCATGTATGAATAACACTCTTCAGACAAAAATACAGATAAAAAAAAAAACAACCAACCTTTCCCAAACAGTTTCTTGATGACATTTTATTTTTCAGCTCACAAACACAACATGATACTGTTAGTTTCCCAGCTGTTAGTTTCAGTAAATTTTCTTTTGAAATTAAACTTCAATGTGACTGGGTTGGAAACCAGAAACATGCCTCATGTCCTAAGCAGTTAATACTTGTAAGTAAGTGCCTGCTACAACTAATTTGAGCAAAACCAGCTTACAGGCAGCATATAACTCAGTTTTCAATACTACTGGCAGCTAAACAGAAATCTTGGCACAGTTAATCAAGAAGATGCTTTGTCTCCCATGGAATTCCTCCGTCCATTTGTCATTGTACTGTGCACAACACAATAACGCCTAATAGAAAACAGTATTGATGCACTTCAGCCAGTTCTAAGTATATATACTCCTTTTAAGTAGATTCAGAATATAAACATACATTCTTTAATTATTGATCAAATGCCTAGAAGATCATTTAAATGAGAGAAATAGCTCCATGCTCTCATGAAAAATATTTTTAAATTCTATCTATCAGTAAGAGAACTAGTTCAATACCTTAACACTTCTCTAAAAATTTAAAATGTGTATCTAAAACAATCCACGTGATCTCTGGTCCCCCATTAGAGAGTAGCAAATTTTGAGGACTTTCTTTCCAAGTACCTTATCTGTGCCCTAACTTGGGACACATGCTAAAGTATAATTTAATTATAGGAAAGTTATTTTAGCTTTACTCTTCCTGAGTAGAAAGTGTGGAGCAGGTGAACCTTTATTCTTTTTTACATATGAAAGTTTTACTTATGTATTTTTAAACCACTGAGGAAATTATATCAACTGTGATGTGTTAAGTGTGGTATACCTGGAGACAAGCAGAATACTCCTTGGATATCTGACAAACAATTTATTAATCTAATTGCTGAGGTAGCACAGGTATGCTCTTAATTCTTGAAGATTTTCCAAGAGCTATAATCACTAGATTATAGCTCTTTTCCCATGACTATAAATTTTAGTTCTTCTCTTATTTACTTTCACCACTGAAAAAAGGTCCATTTAAAAAGTGAGCTTACTCACCAGGTGGGTCTCCCAGACATACACAGCCCTAGCTGTAAAGCCACACAGAAGCCTGTTAAGCGGCCTGCTGCCAAGAAGTGGCTTTAGATCTATTTATAGTAGAAAACATGGTGAAGGCCAGATAAATCTTATTAGCCTATTTAACAGATATTTGAAGATTTGTTTCTTTAAGATGCAATAACTTAAAAATAACTGCATACGCCTCAGTTTCTTCAAAAATGTTTCAAAGCTTAAGCAACTCCCTGTTAAGTTTGCTACCAACACCACTCTTAAAAGCCCGTAACACTTTTAATAACTAGAGTACGGTACACTAAAGGATGTCATGAAACCAAACAAACTGAATAATCACAGTAAACAAGCCATTCATTACATTACCTTCAAGCAAAAGCCTGTATATGCATACTAAAACAGCAAGATAAATTAAAGAACTAATACCTTTTTGTAACTGGATTTAAATAAGCTAATTTTGGTCTTTGGCAGTGGGTCTCAATAACCCCTGAGAGGCTTAAAATCACAGACCCACATGGCTAAAACAGAGAAGAATAAACATTACTGCTGCACAGACATCACTGTAGGCAGAGAGAGGCAACTCAGAAAAATAAGAATTTGACAAAAGGATTTAAAAAAAGAAAAAAATCTGAATCAGTGTATGTTATGTGGACAAATGGAAGATACCTGACAAGTGTGCCTGTATTAGAATCACTCATGGCCACATTAGTATCAATCAAAGTCTTAATAAACAGTTTCCTTTCAGGAAACAGTAATTCTTGATTTACACCGGGAAAGGAAAAACCGGGAAAGGAAAAACCGGGAAAGGAAAAACCGGGAAAGGAAAAACCGGGAAAGGAAAAACCGGGAAAGGAAAAACCGGGAAAGGAAGGTGGTCCAATGACTTACTCAAATGTCTACGATTAATTTATCAGAGACTGAAGCGGTAAAAAAGAGCTACCTTGTACCCAGGTGTTTCACCTATCATCTGTCTCCTCTACAGAAGTCCACATGGAAAACCTATGAGGAACATGTATGTTGATTCATGTTTCTGTGACAGATGCAGTGAAAGACTATCTTCAAAAACATCCCAGTTCTTGTTTACAATGCAAAATGAGAGGAGGCTGTGAAGCCACTAAAATTTTAACACTAATTAGGTGTACTAGCATGTAACTACATGTAAACCTTATAATAGAAGCTGTGAGTATGGATAACAAACATTATCTGGAATGTGGTGTACAGAAGGGGGAAAATATCAGGCTCCTTCTTAGCTGTAGCTCTACTGTCTTATACCCTTTTAAAGAATGATTTATTTCAGTTCTGTTACTAGCTTTACGGAGCTGAACACAATAGCACCACACTGTGGGAGAAAGCATCACCATACACAGTGAATGAGGCAATAATCAGGAATTGAGGCATCATAAGAAACGTTCCCAAAAGTTTAGGAAGTTCTGTGTGCCCCCCAGGTTTAAAAGGAAATGAGGCCTGGAATGCTGTCTGATAAATTCAATCTTTCATTTCATACTGAAAGTTAAGAAGACAAACTTAAAGGTTTATTACAGCCAGATTTTCAACATATTTCTGATGACAGCAAACCTGAGCGCGTAGAAACTGTGCATCCTATTCTCACTATTTTTATGAACTGCAAGATAATGAAAACAGTCTCAAAGGCCATTCAACTCTCAGAAACACATGCAAACCTGGGTTGGATCCAACTGAAAACTCAAGCCTTCAGCCTACTGCTGAGGAAACTTGCCACAAAGCTTATAAAAACCATGAGATGTACCACCTATTTCTCTAAATCTTGCGCACGGAATCAGAAAAATGGTTGAGGTTAAAAGGAATCTCTGGAGGTAATCTGGACCATGCCCTCTGCTCAGTCAGGGCCACCTAGAGCAGGCTGCGGAGGATCATCAGCTTTTACAAAACTCCAAGAATGACGACTCCACAACCTCTCTGACTAATCTGTGCCAAGTGCTTGGTCATCCTCACAGTAAAAAACAAACAAACAAAAAGTTTTCTGACATTCAGACAGAACCTCCTGTGTTTCTATTTGTGTCCATTGCCTCTCTCAGCTTCCTAGCCTGCCAGTAAGGCTCCTCCTAAGTCAGCCCAGGATATTGCTACCCTTCCTTGTGGCAAGGGCAACCCACGCACAGTCTTGTGTTCAACTTGGTATCCACCACCAAGCTGGACACCAAGAGGGTCACCATAGGCCCTGTTCTACAAAAATGCTTTCCAGTCAGGTCACCCGCAGCATGTGCTGGTGCAAGGGGTTGTTCCTTCCCACCTGCAGCACTATGCTGCACATTTCTTGTTGAACTCCTTAAGGTTCCTGTCAGCCCACTGCTCCAGCCTGTCAGCAACTCTGGATAGCAGCAGGACCCTGTGGTGTATTGCTCACTCCCACTTTGGTACCATCTGCAACTTTGCTGAGGGTACGCTCTGTCCCATCATCCAGATCATCAATGAGGATGTTGAAGAGAACTGGACTGTATAGTGATGCCTAGGGTGCAATGCTAGATCCTGGCCTCCACCTTTGACATTGTACCACCGATGAGCACTCTCTGGGTCCAGCTGTTCCATCAGTTTTCAATCCACCTCACTATCTGCTCATCCATCCCTAACTTCTTCAGCTTTTCTATGAGGATCTTAAGATCAAATGTCTTCCTGAAGTCTAGATAAACAATATACCATGATTCCCTTCATCTACCTTTTTTTTTTTTCCTAGACAAAACAAAACAAAACCCCAAAACAACAGAGTTGTTCCAACTGCAAGTAGGGACCAAAGGGCCTTGAAAACAACTGACAAATCCAGAATCCAATTAAATTTCAAACATCTGGCCTATGAAGAAAACCTGAGGAAAATGAGCTTGTATAGCTTAGAGAAGATAGAGGATAACAGAGTACCTATCAGTAGTCTTTCAACATGTTAGAGGTTATCAAGAAGACAGAGTCAAGCTCTCTGCCAAGTGGTAGAGTGTGTCACAACAGTCATAAAGAGAAACAGTAAAGGTTCCTGTTGAATAGAAGAAAAACATTTTTCCCTAGTAAAATAAACCAAGGAACAAGCTACCTAGGGAAAATTCTAGATCTCCACCTATTTCTACACTCAAATGGACAAAGCTTTGAACAATCTGCTTTGGGCAAATTGGACTGGAGATCTCTCAAGCACACTTCAAACTTAAAGATTCTATGAAATCAATTTTACTTTGTTTTCAGTGGCCTAACAGCACACACATAATAAGCATACACAGCATAACATCTTCATTGCCAAAACCTCATTCACTTACCTGAGTTTTCAGAGGTTTGTTTTTTTTCTGTTTTGCCAAAGGAACAATGCAACACAGATCTTGTTTATCCCTCTTTCTGCCTCTTGACTGATGGGTCACCATATAGGAAAGAAAACTGCCACAGCAACAAAGGCTTAAAGGGATATTCTTCATTTTCTCACCTAAATCTTGACATTGAAACAGGCCAGTAGCAAAGAGTTTGTACTGCATTCATCCTATGTAATACATTAAGCATCTCCAGTCTCATGGCTATTTTTTTTACTATAGCTATACAGAAGACTCTTACAGAGAAGCTGTACTTAAGTTGAAGGTAATTTCCAGGTTTGTATTTGCAAAATGGGTATTTCTATATGGCAACATCCCTCCAAGAATGCTTAATCAAATGCTCTGTCTTTGTAACGTGCCATCAGTAACAGCAGCGCTGCAAGCTGAATTCTATCTGTTGATAACCTTGCACAATCCTACTCTTACTCAAGGAGATTGTGAGGACATGACAGAGGAAATCACTGCCAGTTTAACAACCATATGCTGACTTCTATGCAACACATTCAGGTCTAGATGATAAAGACACTCTGGATATAGTAGTCACACTGCACGACACACGAAAGGTGGAAATAGTCACACTTGTTAATTTTAGGAGTCACACTTAATAATGAGTCCTGGATAATTTAAAATTTCTAAAACTAATAGGATTCTTTTTTTTTTTTTTCTGTTAAATTTTTTTTGAACCAATGACAGATGCATCATGTGGAAATTTTAACCAAGAACAAAAGAAAAATAATAAAACAACTGAAAACAAAATCTCATGAAGTGAAAAATATAATTCTTTCAGAAGAAAGAAAACAGAAGTATCAATATGTAGCTAAAACAAATCCACATAGAATATATAGAGCACTCAGCTTTAGGAGACCAGAAAAACACTACAACAAAACAAACAACAAAATAAAACACAAATCAAAACACCAAAAAATTCAAACACAAAATGTCTGCTGCGATCCCAAGATTTAAAGAAGTCTGACTATCAAAAGGTAAACAGCCTTTTATTTTCTGGACAGAAAGTGTCTTCAAGCTACCTTCTACCAACAGATAAATATATTAATAATATGTTTTATATATATAAAAAAATTACCATTGCATAATGTTTGTATTAAAAAAAAAAAAATCACTTTTACTAAACTGTAAAATTATCTGTATTCACAAGACAGCTCCAGTAAGATGAATGCATACAGGATTAGAGAATCCAAGCTGGCACAGAGCTGTCAAACCTAACTAACCTACTGGTGTTTCCTTTGTCATGTTTCCTCTGTCGAGTTGAAGCATGCTTTCCTCCCTCACTTTGGATGTTCATGCAATTGTAACCCAACCTGTTTTAGTCCGAATGAGCTAGGGTAGGAAGACATAATGTTTGAAACATTTAAATTAACCCAGTTAATTTAAAATTCAAGGAGCTGTACCACCAGCACTGGGGATAAGGGGGAAGGAAGAACAAGAATGAAGATTCATGAGTAATTTATTCATTTAAAACACAGGATTAAGAAACAGGGAAAATACAACTTGAGATGGCTAATGAAAGTCAACTATTACCACCCATGATTATCCCCTGTGATTCAGCTCAGTACTGTTTCTGAAGTCAACAGAATTTTGTTCATAGCTTGCTTTAACATACTAATGACCTCTGCTTTGATTTGCTGATGTGGCTAACAGCACACAAAGAAATAAATCACCACAACTAAGAAACATTCTACTTAAAAGCACTGCATATTGTAGGAAGAATTGATTACAATAACCTTATCAAAGATTCCAGCCCTACTCACAAATCAATGTCTACAGCTTTCTGCCTACTCTGCTTTACTAAAATGGTCTCTCTCATGTCCGATTATCACCTCGGTAATCCTAATCTTGACTTTCATGACTCTCATCTCATTTACATTCCTCTTTCCCAAGACCTTCTCAGGCACCAGATGCTTCTTTTCCACAACCTTTATCTCAGCTGGGGTATTTTCTCTCTCACCTTTACAAACATTCGTTAGCCTGTAAATTAATTTCTACTTGCTGCTCCTTTTCCCTCCCTCAACCCATTTTCTCTGTCCTTGCAGGCTGGCAATCACAAATCCTCTTCCTCTGGTTGGTTATTCAATTTCATTTTCCAAACACAGTTCCTTATTCCTTGCTTCCTATTAACCTACACTACTCATCCATATTTCCCTTTTCCTCCCACACTGATGCCTGGTAGGAGTCTTTACCTCAGCAGCTTCCAATCCCAACTTCTGCTTCCCCCCCTTTCTCATCCTGCAGCAAACACACTCCTGAGCAGAACTGTGGTGGACCACGCTCCACTTAAAAACCAAGCTTCCAAAATCTACTTGGCCAGGATTTCAATTACTCCTGCTCTTGTCCCCTTCAGGAACAAGAACAGAAACAAATAAACAAACAAAATCAAAACACTGAGAAGTTTTGCATTTATTTTAAACTAGGATAGTTTTTAAACAAAATATATACATTTATAATCTTATATGCACCAATGTCTGTTTTTTTTTCCATACATTCCCCATACACTGTTATAATACAATAATTCTTAATGACAGAATCAGAGGGTTTTTACACTTTAAATTACCTTATATTCTCTAGAACATATTGCTTGTTCTTTCCTACAGTCTTCAGTTATTGTCCTTACAGAAGTTTTCTATGTTGAATCTAGAACACAATTATAGCCAACTTCACAGAATTTAAAAAATGTGAGAAGTTCATGTCAATATTAAGTGACATTTATTCTATACCGTCCCTTTCCTAAGATTTCTTAAGTTGTTCAAGTTGTCCGCATCATCATTAATGAATGCTTCAATTTTTACCCTTACTACTATGATATATCTCATGTCTCTTACCATGAGCTAGAAACAGTTTTTTCTGTATATCGAAAGATATGGCACTTCATGTGAAAAACTCTTTAAACAAATCTGGCTCTCCAAGGGAAAAACCAAAGAAACAGAAAAAAACCAAAACACCAAACCAAAACATGAGCTGAACTGCACACAGAAGGAACAGATCATACTTCTATGGATATACTGAAATCCTAGATGGCTCTAATGCTTCTCCTGCTTCAAAGACTTAAGCACACTCTTCATTACAGCAGCATTGAACAAGATGAATAAATAGCATTTACCAGCTCCAACCTGTATGGTGCAGTTCCCTTTACACGCAAGAATACAATCTAAATTCTTTACTACCTCTAGCCATGTAATAATGTACTCTTGAGTAGTCACCCAGATAGAACAGCAGTATTGTAGAGCTCCACATCCAAGTCTGACTTTAAACATAGCACTTGGGGCACTTAGTCAAATTCAGGTCTCCAGCAGCTGGGGCTGGTGAGCTAACCATGCACGGGACAAAAGGAAGTCGTTTCCTACTCTCCCTCACCGTCTCCCCTTCCATTAGTTTCGATCATGAGTTACCATGCTTGATGAGCTCTGCACCGAGTTAAAGATATTTTAAATTGGCCAGACTTGACCTGAGAAACCTTATGTCAAAACACTCAAGTATTGAGAAGTTTTTCACTGTTGCCTTTACTGCTGCAAGATAACAGAGCTCAAACTGATCCTGAGCAACTCCCGTATCAGTCCAAATTTGAGCATGAGTTTCTAGATCTTGCTCGAGCACACTGCTAATTTATTGCACAAAAATGTAGTATCAATTATTTTCAACACAACGTGAAATTAAGATACATAAAAAGTTTTAAATAAATAAAAATAAAATAAAAAAAAGTGAACCATAGCCTATAAATGAGACTCTTCTAGGATTCTGAGAGTAGAATTTGGGAAAAATCCTTAGTCTAAATGTAGCCCTGAATCAGTTCCATTTAACACACAGATGTATATTTTTCCAAGACAGTTCTATACCAGCAGTTACTGGAACTGACCAATAATTTTAGAAAGTACATTATACAACTAAAGCTACTTCTGTGGAAAAAAAAAAAAATGATACTTTAGAAATATCCAGCAGTGGAATTTTTTTAATGTAGAACATATTCCCTAGATAGTGCACCTTTACTCTTATCGGGACAGAAAGCCCAGTGATGAACTCTATACCATTAAACCACACATAATACTCTCTCTATTTTGTCTCAGTATAAAAGCTCAAACTTTTAAATTGCTTTCATACCTTATAGCCCAGAAGAGATGTGAATATGTTTCAAAAGCATCTACACTGGGTATATCTGGAAAAATATAACCACTTAATTCATTTTAAAGCATCAATGGCAAAATACTAATTAAGATAAAACTCAGCAGTTCAATATGAGTAATAGGTACCAAAACAAAAGAAAATAAACCCCAACATATTTTGGCTGGACAGAACAGCATGAAAGCATTTCAGCAGGTAGCTTTCTCTGAATATAGATTACTTTTTCTGATGTAAAACATCTCACAATATTCAGTCTTTGTTGAGACATTGACCAGATGGGGTGGGGGAAGTCCCAAAAATGTACTTAAAACAAATTCCCACAAAACTTAACATTCAGTTACATTTTTAATTAAAAATTTGCAGATACTATAGTAAGTGCATCTACCTGCTTTGAGTTTGGGTGAAAACAAAGCTTAACCTTGGCAATGAGTAATGGGGAAAAAGAGAACTGAAACATGCATCCTGACTGGTGGTGAGACCCTTCTGTAGACATGGTAGCAGATGATAAATCTGACACAGTCTTCTGCAGCAATGCAATTTCAGTACAGCTACAAGAAGCAGAAAAAAGTTTGAAGGCTGTACTGCATGAATCTTTGCAGGTGAAGTAAGGTTGAATGATGAAAGGAAGGATTTACTGCCATGCAGTTTGTACAAAACTCCCTCCCCCCGATGTTAAAAATTACGCTATACATATGCTTTAAATATAAACAAATTAACAAACCCTTCCCCCTGCCCCTCGCCCCCCCAACAATTATCAGCTTATTATAAAACTCCCTTGGGTAAGCTTAGGCCATAGTTCAGAAGTTAGTGTACTAATTAAAATAAGGACTTGAAGCAGATAAGTTTTCTTTAATCAGTTTGTCCAAGTATTAATTTCTAACCTATTGTACCTTGTGAAAAACAAGTCTCATTTCCTTCTACCTGAAGGCTCAAGTGTTATGTTAGTAAGAACTAGGCAGAATGACAGTCACTGCTATTACCTGGTTTTCTCTTCATGTTAGAAGAATTGAGAAGCAGCTGAACAGGTCCACAACTGCCACCTTTATTAATGGAGATGCCATTCTCAATGCAATCACATATTATAAATTGAATCAAAGTCCTCTTCCTCATTTTTAGGTTAAAGAGCAACTGAAAGAACTAGAGCAGCCCCCGCACACCCCCTGAGATTCAAATCTTGCTTCTTTCTCCCCTCTGGGTGCAGACTTGGAAAGCAGCATAAACAGCATCTCCTCTATAAAGGTTTTTTGTTATGAAAATCTTAGTTCAACACCCACTGCTATAGCCAACGTCGGATCCTGCTACGGCCAAAACCAGAGTGTATATATTCCATTAAAACAGTGCTCTAAGATACCCAGAAATCATTTTAATAGTTCACAGATGCCATTGTCAACCATATGTCTTGGATAGAAGCATTTTGTTTTTTTAATGGTTGAGGCTCACTTTCAAAACTATTTCCAATTGATTGCTCATTTCCTATTTTAAGGAGAAAGGACTTCCTTCATAAGGCTAGAAAATTCCATCTTTATAGTCTCATCCTTTCTGCAAAAATCTGCCCAGAACAAAGCTTTAAAAACTTTACTTTAGTGTCAATGTGGCTTCAAATGCAAGCTGTAGGAAGGTTATGCCAAACTAAAAGAAGTTTTTAAAAATACATACATCCAAAACTCATCTCCTGGTCCTCCTCTTCCTATTTAGTTTGGGTTTTGTTTTTTTTTTATCTTGAACATTCAAGGAAGGTGCTGGAATGGTTCTCAACAAAATAATTTCTGTAACTGGGATAACTCACAGGACAGAGAAATCTGTTTACTATATGACACTCCTCTGTGACAAACTAGATTCCAAATATCACACATTCCATGCATGCTAAGGTAGAACACCGAAAAGGAGCCAACACCAAAATCTCCTTCCCTCACTGATGTTTTCCAGCATGTGATAACCACAGGTAATCCACAGAGAAGCAGAAAATATTTGACTGAGAGGTGAAATAAAAAATTATATCATCGGTGCTTTCCTTCTAAAAACAAAGATGTGTAATCTTTATGATAAACTGTTTTCCTGGTTTAACTGTTTTCCTGAAGACACATGGCTGTTGACACAGCAATTCGCTATCTGGTGTTCCTCGATTCCTATTCAGGTAAACATGAAGATTTTAAGAGTAAACACTCTGTAGCTAAAAAACTGGCCTAAATCCCTGAAGAGAATGAGTCAGTGTGAAACGTAAGAAAAGGGCAGGGGAGAGACACTGTCTTTAATGATGTTTGGTTTGATTTTTTTTCCAGTCTAACTTAGGCCCCAAAACAGTAATAACATGAACAAAAATGGCAAGGGGGGGGACACATCTGAAGGAGCTCTGCTTGATAGTTGATTGGCTTTTTTTTTAGAACTTCACTATATACATTTTACTGTGAAATGTGAAAATCTTTGAAAGGGATAGAGGCTCTTCTCTGGACAAGATAAATGTGAATTTGATCTGCAATATTGTGAACACTTTCTACTATTTGCTGTCAACTTTCTCACAAGGAAAAAATTCCCATTTTACAGAATTACTGAGGTTTTCATATACTACATAAACATTACAAACTGTTTAGACCATCATGGACTATAATTTAAATAAACTGTTTTTATGACAACTGTCTGACTACACTTAGAATCTATACTGGCATAATATTTTCCACAGAAGACATACACTCCAGCAGAAGACCAGACTTTGAACGTGGGCAATAGGCATGCAAATTCCCATTTCCCAAGATTACAAGAGTCATCCTGTAAAAGAGCAGCAGCTTAACAAAAGGAGCAATGACAAAAAACAAAGCATTTTAAAATATTTTTTTGAGGACCAACCCCGCACTGTAGGCCACAGAGATTTAGATAAAGAAAAAAAAAAGAGGAAAATAATTTTTAAAATCTGCTGTTTATGGTATACAGAAAAAACTGGAGCAGTTGTGTACTTATTAAGGTATAAAATATGGTTGTGTGCAGAAAACCCCTTCTTTTCCCAAAAACTAATTGTTTAGCAAAGCATGGTTGCTTAAATAAGAAGGCCAAGATCTTTTTGCCTGCTGGTGAGGAAAGATTAGGTAAATTTCCTTCTTCTACAGATGCTCACAGGAACACAAAGTGCAGAGAAATACCTCTCTTCCTTGAACTCTAGGCAGAAGCAGTGAAGCCACAAAAATTTACTTTTTCCATGCTGCAGAGGCAAAGTCAATCTGCTAAATTAAAAGCTCCCTTCCCTACAGCTTTTACAAATATTATAAGAAAAAAAAAGAAAGCACAGCGTATATTATGTATGCCAACGACATGTCATCAGGACTTTCAGGAGACAGTAACAGAAGGGTTTATTATGTTCTACACCCTCTAAGGAAATGATCAAGGTTGCAACACTACAATCTGAGGCTGGCTTCAGATTCAAAGACAAAGCTATGACACTTTTTTCAAAGGTTCTTGTATCTATGAGGACTAGAGAAATTTTCTGTTTGTTTTGGTTTCAGAAAACTTAAATTGTAGTTTGATACTGCACAAAGCCAGTTTCCATGGGAGCAAAATTCTGATAGACAGACATCCTACAGTCTGCTGGATGGGCAGTAAGTCTGAAGTAAAATAAACGAGATCTCGGTGTAGGCCAGCACACACAGTGTGAAGCAACATACAAAAATATTGATAGGAAAAAGAAATGGAAAGCAAAGTAAAAGAAGCTTTGGCAGAGTTCCTAAGGAGTTTTATATTATAAAATAAGTGCTGAAAGAATGAAAAATGGCAGAGAAACCCTTAAAAGGCATTAAGGGATATTGACACTCAAATTGGAAATAAATGTGGGTACTGAAAAGACTAGCGAGAAATCCCAAACAGTTCTATCTTCATTAACCAAACAGGGGAAGCAGAGTCAGATCCAGTATAACCAAAACAACTATTTATAAAACTAAGTAAAACAAAACTACTTTTTACAAAAGATATAAATATGCATAAAAGTACTATAACACAGTATGTTAATCTCTAAAGCCAAACTAAAATCCTTCTGAGACAATCTCTTAAAATTACAGAAAACAAACTCTATATTTAAAACCATGAAGTACTACATCACTGTAAGAACAATAACAGGAGTGTCACTTGCAAACTTTTAACAGCTGAAATGAAAGGGAAAAAGTGCTGAAAGTTTGATAATTACCTAATCTGAAGATGAGGCAAGGAAGAATACAAGGTATTGCTCCTTAGAGAAATTCCCCAATGTTTTCTAAAGGAAAGATACACAGGACACTGCTATCTTCTTCACTGATAGAGGCTTTACAAAACAAACTCTTCTAACAGAAGTCAGTCACAAAATCTGGCCAAAATTTGTCTTTTTAAAAGTGCAGATGAAAATCTAGGACCAAAGAGCAGTGCAAGATAAATTTCATCAAGAAACTAGAGATGGCAGCAAAGTCTTGAGCTATCAATTGAGAGGAAAAGTTAAATGAAAAGGAAAGTTATGAATAATTCTTTTAAGTTTGCTGAAACACTAAACGTTTCAAGGTTGTTTTTTTTTTTCCTTTTCATTTTTTAAACAGTTACCAAAAAATGAAAGCCTATTAGAAAGGACAGATATAAGCCACAATAAGGTTTTATTTTTATATGCAATGACTTAACAGATCATTTTTTAGCATGTATCAGAAAAAGTATTTTAAAATAACAGCTTTCAACAAAGTATGCATATTTAAATCTACCATGTATCAATATTCTCAGAAGTCACCACTGATTTCTGAATGTTCATCCATTCATCACATTTCAGGAAGGATTTCTAATGCTTTTCCTCAGCTTTGCAACTGAAACAAATACCAAAAAGCTGGGTATATATTCAGTTTTAGGAAGACAATTTTCAACTCTTAGTTTTTTGCAACACTTAAATTTTTTTTAAAAACACATCAGTAATACGGGAAACTAAGCCCTATTCTGAAAAGCAACAAATATCCAGGGAAAGAATCACAGAACTTCCACAAAGTTATCTCACCATTCTGCTAAATTGCATCCCTGAGAATCATCCACAATTCTACATTTTTGAAGTCACTGTTTAATTCTAAAATTAAAAAGAACCTAGCATATTGAAAAGCACTGTCTCAACAGCAGTGAATAGCTCAGTATCTTACAACTAAGCAGAATAACCAAATCAACAGTTCTGATATGTATTTTGTCTAGCTACTATCTGGGACACTTTCTCAGGTCCAATATGACAGTCCGTGTCCAGTGCAGTGACAGCTGCTACTCACTCATCAATGCTTGGAACATTTACTCCAAAATTGGGAGGCATATATTCAAGTCCTTCCCTAATACACAGTGCTTGAAAAAGCACCAGGCTAGAAGATACAGGAAATAAAGGTATTCTCAACATTCACAGACGATGCATAAATTTGTGGGGCTTGGTGGGTTACATCCTAGAGTGCTGAGAGAGCTAGCAGAGGTATTCACCAGGCCACTGTCCATCATTTATCAGCAGTCCTGGCTGACTAGGGAGGTACCAACAGATTGGAGGTCAGCTGATATAACACCCATATATAAGAAGGGACGGAAGGGTGATCCAGGTAACTACAGGCCTGTCAAGTGTGACTTCAGTACCATGGAAGCTGATGGAGCAGATCATCCTGGGTTCCATTAAACAGCACATGTAGGAAAACCAGGTGATCAAGCCCAGTCAGAATGAATTTATGAAGGGCAGATCCTGTTTAACAAACCTGATCTCCTTTTATGACAGGGTGACCTGGTTGTTGGATGAAGGTAAGGCTGTGGATGTTGTCTATCTGTAGTAAGGCATTTGACAATGTTTCCCACAGCATTCTATTAGAGAAATTGACGGCTCTTAGCTTGGATGAACATACGCTTCCCTGGGTGAAAAACTGGTTAGATGGACAAGTCCAAAGAGTCGTGGTCAATGGGGTTAAATCCAGTTGGCGCCCAGTCATGAGTGGTGTCCCCCAGGGCTCAGCAGTGCGGCCACTCCCATCTTCATCAACGATTTGGATAAGGGGATAGAGTGCACCTTTAGTAAGTTTGCAGATGACACCAAGCTGGGTGGAAGCATTGATCTGCTTGAGTGTAGGTAAGCTCTACAGAGGGATCTAGATAGTCTGGATCACTGGACCAAGGCCAATTCCATGAGTTTCAATAAGGCTAAATGCCAGGTCTTTCACTTCGGACACAACAATCCCCAGCAGTGCCACAGCCTTGAGGAGGAGTGGCTGGAGAGCTGCCAGGCAGAGAAGGATCTGGGGTCTTGACTGACAGCAGGCTGAACATGAGCCAGCAGTGTGCCCAGGTGGTCAAGAAGGCCAACAGCAACCTGGCCTCTATCAGGAATATTGTAGTCAGCAGGAGCAGGGAGGTGATCATTCCTCTGTACTCAGCTTTGGTAAGATCACAACTTGAATACTGTGTCTAGTTTTGGGCCCCTCTCTACAAGAAGGGTGCTGAGGTGCTCGAGAGGGTATAGTGTTGGGGTACTAAGCTAATAAAGGGTTTGGAGCACATCTTTTTTGAGGAAGGGCTGAAGGATCTTGGGCTGTTTAGCCTTGAGAAAAGAAGGCTGAGGGGAGACCTTATTGCTCTGTACAACAACCTGAAGTTGTAGCAAAGTGGGAGCTGGTCTGTTCTCCCTAGTGACAAGCAACAGAACTAGAGGAAATGGCCTGAATTAGAACCAGAGGAGGTTAAGGCTGAATATTAGGAAGAATTTCTTTACTGAAAGTGTTGCCAGGCATTGGAATAGCCTGCCCAAGGAGGTGGTGGAGTCACCATCTTTGGAGGTATTTAAGAGATGGGTAGACGCTGTGCTTAGGGACATGGTTTAGTGGTTTTGATAGGGTTAGGAATAAGGTTGGACTTGATGATCTTGAAGGTCGCTTCCAGCTGGAATGATTCTATGATGTTTTAATATGCACCAGATCACTAAGAAGTGAAAAGAAAAATCCATGATCATAGAATCATAGAATAGACTGGGTTGGAAAAGACCTCCAAGATCATCAAGTCCAACCCCTGATCCAACTCCAATTACTATATCATGGCACTAAGGG
>JANHFX010010313.1:0-12953 GCA_027560015.1 Chloroceryle amazona | reverse complement strand
GGTGCATTCGCATCATCGCTCCTGTTTCTCTCATTGTCACCAGCTTCTCCCGTGGTGTCCTCCAGCTTACACCCCCCACCCGTGATGTAGAGTTTTTCATCCTGTCTGCCCCACTGCTGCCCCATTTCCTTGCCAGTGCCCTTGCACCTCCCTCACTTTCCTTCCACCCTCTTTCTCGTTCCCCGTCCTTCCCCCAGCTTCTGTCCAGGCTCGCCAAGTGTCCTCCCAAAGGTGTTTCCACTCACTTCTGCAGTTCTCACAGTAACACCCTGTCCTTTTCCATGCTCCCACCATATCCCTGCTCTTCATTGCCTCTGCCTGCTGTTCATCCCTCCCTAGCAGGTGGAGGAGGCCTGAGCTGAAGCTTCACAAAGCTTTGCTTTGCTTCTCTCTCTACATGAATAGTCAAAGAGCATCAGAGCACAGTTCTTTTTGCTTTGTACCCCCTCCTGATCTCCACTTCTCGACAGTTCTTTGACAGCTCTCACAACAAAAATGAAGCCTTCAGAGGACATCCCCTGCTGAACAAACGTCCCTTAGGTAGGAATGCCAACCTGAATGAAGCATTCCCTGGGAATGCACGCCTTAGGGTATGGTTTGACCTACACAACTACTGAAACTCCTCAGGAACCTTAAACCTGGCTTTGGCAGATGTCAGAACCAAAACAGAGAGATGCTCTGACGCTGGCATGGACCCTTCCATGGCTGCAGAGCTTAGCTCCTCTATAGACTGATCATGAACTAGGGAGCTATTTCCAAACTCAGAATACTCTGGGAGTGTTCAGAGTTATTTCCACCCACAGACGCATCACTGCTTCCAATTCAATTACTTACACCGCTTTCTAAATCCTGGATAGAAATGATTATTACAGTTCTGAATACACATGAGAAACAAACAAACAAACCATTTCATCCCACAGTTTTTAATCCTCTACTATGTTTATTTTATTATTTTAAGGTTATGTTGCTTCGTGCCCTTTCACATTTTCAGAGTACATGGAAATTTCTCTGAGGATGCACCTTGGAGTGAATTAGGTTAAGTCAAATGCATTATCAAAATTCAGACACTGATATGCACTTGAGACACCAAATCTGTTTTCACTGAAGCTGTTAATTAATTTTTCATCCTCAAGTTAATTTTAGAATTTTACTGAAAGGCCCATTCAACAAAAAAAAAATACAATATGCAATCTTTAGAAATGTACTGGGATTTATTCCATTCCTTTGTAGAAAATTGGGAATGTTTTCCTCTATTTTTTCAATTATTTTAAGAAGAAAAAATACAGGAATTACAGTGTCATTTTTCCTTTCCTTGCTGACAATTGGTAATATATTTCCTTCAGTATTCAATCTCTTTTCAAAAATTACATTGGAAGAAATTAATCCACCAATTTGGGCTATAAAAGGTTGTAACTGTTTCCTTTGGAGACTAATTTCCTACATCTCTACATTTTCTGAATCCTTCCTATCAACAAGTTGGAAAGAACTATTTTATAAACTTTAGAACAGTACAGAATCATAGAATGGTTGAGGTTGGAAGGGACCTCTCGAAGTCATCTGGTCCAATGTCCCTGCTCAAGCAGGGCCACCTAGAGCTGGTTGCCCAGAACCATCTCCAGATGGCTTTTGAGTATCTCCAAGGTTGGGGACTCCACAACCTCTCTTTCCTGTGAGTCAGCCTCACCCTAAAAAAAAAAAGTGTTCCCTAATGTTCAGACAGAACCCCCTATGTTTGAGTTTCTGCCTCACTTTCCCTCAGTTTAATTTGTTTTAGGATTTGGCTTTATAAGTTACAGCGACTCTGCTTTTGAATGGAAAGTTGAACTTAGCTGTGTTAGAGGTAGGTGTTTTACATATCCTGTGAGGGGGGAAATAAAAAGCACCCCTAAAAAACACTAGAAATCCAATTTCACAAAGTAATGAACTTCTGAAAAAGTACCTTTAGCACATGATCAGTAAAGAAATGATCTGAAGGTGCTGTCTGGAGGTGTTCCAAGCATGCTCCAGCTCTTGCCTGCTGTTTGACTCCCACATTTGTCACTCCTGCGTGGACATCACAGGACAGAGAGCTGAGGACAGACAAACAGGTCACCCTTGCGCTTGCAATTCCTCCGGGTCACTGCGGCACCAGTCACTGGTGTTTCGAGAGAGGACTGTCCCATCAGTGGTCTTCTGTGTGCCTCCTGCTGCCCGAGTTTTAAGAAAGGCAGGAAGCAGAGGATGTCTGGGGAGCATGGGCTCCACTGTAATGCAAGTCTGAAATAGCCAGGATGAAGACACTTGTTAGAAGGGCATGAAATACGGGGAGCAAAAGCTGAGAGAAAACAGTGACCGAGAGAGAGCAGAAAGGCTTTGTGACAGGAGTTTCATACCCCTATGATTCGTACTTTATGCTTTACCTGCTGCTCCAGCTTCCTAAGTGGAAGGCATCCAAGCTGAAGCCGTGGAGAGCCAGATCTGCTTCTCACTTGGGTTACTCAGAGTGGCCCTGTGGGACAAATGTGCTATTCCCCAGCATGGGGTTTATTGCTGTTTTACTTCTGAAAGGGAACCAAAACCTGTTCAATGTAAGTCAATAAAGCTGCAAAGTTAAGCAAGGAAAAGTTAAGAAATACTAGGAATGACATTACTTGTAAACTTGGAAGTTCAGCCCCCTTAAGTGTAGGGATAATTAGACATTTCTTAATTAGATGATCGCATACTCCTCTTCCAGCAAGATCCTGCCTTTTTTTCAGCAAATGAGTTGGTTTTCAATAGTCCAACTCATCCTCCTCACTCAATGTGCAGCTCAAGCTATTATTTAATGCATATTATATAACCCATGGGCTAGATGCAGAATTATTCCTTCCCTTCTTTCTTTGGGATCCTGCGGGGCTCTTACCATTATGTACCCCTGGATCACAAGTCTTAATGGACGTATTTTATCCAACATCAACTGCATACCACTGGAATTAACATCTCAGTTCTGGGGATGAGGAACAGGGACAAAAAGAGATCGATGCTACTGGTTTTGAGTACATACAGGTGTTTCTTTTCCAGGGGACTTGGTCTTTTTAGAAGTTGGGTGGGACATGAGATGCCTGTGTGAGTCTGGGACATGTGGCATAGAAGCGTGGAGCTACTTTAGGGGGCTATTGTATGTCCCTGGCTTCAGGGGAGGTGGCTCCTGCAGATCCTAAGTGAGAGGAGATGTCTCACTGTGGCACCAGGCCAGCAGCCTGGCCTCTTTGGAAGGAATGGAGTTTGAAACCCACCTCTTACCTTGCTGTTTCCCACCGGTGAGGTGAGCGTAGGTTGTGGTTCATCATGCCCTGTGAATTTCACTCCTTTGGTGACTAATCCCTCCCATGCTCTGTGTGGGGCATCCCAGGCATCCAGCTCTGTCTTCTGAATTTGCCAGATACCTGCATAAGGTTGTGTGCAGCTCCTGAAAATGAAATACTTTGTGGTTTTTATAACAAGTATCACATTTATTCATAGGCTCCCTTTCACAACCCTGGCCTCTGGAATCCTGGGATAACCCGAAAATCTGTGCATTCATTTCTTTCTGTAGAAGCTGCTTGGTCCATGCTGTCTGCAGAAAGGATCCTGAAATGTAATGTTTAAGGCTTAGATATCGAAAGACAGATCAGAAGAGCTAAAATTCATCCTTGTTCTAAAAATTTCATTACTTTAAATCAACCCCGGTGAGTTTTGAGTACTGGGAATTGACAAGAGTATGCCATAAGAATTCTGGATTAGGTAGGCAGAATATTTCTGATGATTTATGGATACGAGTAAAATTATCTACTTACACAGTGGCTCTTTAGGGGCCTGAGGCTCTAGTGAGAAAGCTGAGGGAAAAGCAGGATTTCTGAAGATTTTATTTGGTGGATGATGTGCAAGGTGGCCGCATTCACACCGATCCAGGAGGCTAGTTCAAAGAGCAGACTGAGCTAACAGGTTTTGTAATTAGCAAATTCATTGAAGTGGAAACATTTTGCAGATACAAATCAATTTGTGTAATTGTACTGCTTGGTTAAAATTGACATCATCACCTTTCAATAAAGTGGAAAGGTCCTGTTTCAACAATTGCAGAGATGAACATTTCAATGTAGCATTTCCAAATAATTTTATGTACTGAAATTGCTTTGTGTAATACAAAAATCACGTTGAAACATTGTCTTTTTTTTTTTTTTAGCAGTGAAGCATTTTTATCTAGGGATATATTTTATAAAATACATCTAGAAATACTCCTTTTTCTTCCAGTTTTGGAAAGGAGAGACTAACCTGCAGAATTTCCTTTCAAATGGAAGACCAGGTCTAGCTAGATAAGACATTTACCTGCCCTTAACCCTGAGTTTAAACCATAAATTCTTCAGATTACAAATGGTCCTTTGGTGGGTTCCTATACACACCTATAAAACTGATAATATAATGACCTACCACAGGTCATTTAAACTCCCTGCTTACCTTCCTTACTGAAAAATTAAAGTTACAACTTTTACACTAAAAAAAAGTAGCACTTGGTCCACTGAGAGTGTGGAAAAATGAGTTTGGGATTAAGCCCTTAGTGTATGGGTGGATCTAAAATGTAGAGGATTGATTACTTAATTACTTTTACATTGCATTTTATATTGTCAACAGCTTCTTCTCAAGTAACACCTTTTGTATTGAACTGAAGGTAGTTTTACTAAGTCCAGCAAGTTGCTTGGGGTTTTTTTAAGGCTTTTATTAAGAAAGAACAATTTACACTGACTTTAATGGACAGTATTGATAGTCTTGTAAATCCTTTAATCTAGAAGGAATCAAATGGTTTATAGATTAAATATCTGCAGGGTACAACAGTCAAATGCTAAATGGCCATCCACCAACCTCTGTCCAGAATACCTTAATGACATAAGAGGGAAGTAAAGAATATCTTTCTCACTAAAGCTGTGGAAGGCAATCTTGGAAAATACAACAAAGTTGCTGTGGTAGGAAGGTAACAAAGGTTCCAGAAGTCATTGTCTCTTGATCTTCATGTTGTCCTCCAAGCATCTCCCAGTCTGCTCAGAGAAACAGGATGTTGAACCTGGGGAAAAAAAATAAAATTCAAGTGGACAATTTATAAGAGAATGCTGTGAATAGAGATCACACTCATTAATAATTGTAGGCAAAATAAAATTAACAACATACTTCAGAACTGTCAACTAATCAATCTGAATATGTTAAATGAGTATGTGAGTAGTCTACATACAGTACACCTGCTTCAGCATGTCAAGTGAAGAACAATCCATCCAAAAATAACTGGTAGCTTGGCACTAACCGAGGAAGTGTTGGATCGAATTCACTCTTAGGATGGCTGTGTCCTACCACAAAGAGGATGTGTTTCAGACTTGAAGTACCCGTGAATTATTTTTCACAAGCAGTTTTGGATCATTCAGATGGAAGGATCTGAAAGGACAGTCAAGGATTTCCATTGGGAGTTGTGTGTTGTAAAATACATAAAAACTTATGACCAAAAGCATTTTGATTATCTGGCTATCCGTGAGATACGAAGACCCTGATTCCAGGCCAGAGTTTAAAGACATGAACTTGAGAAAAAGCTGCTGCTGCCAAAGATTGAGAATTTCTTTGCTAAGAGATGGAGGACCTGACCATCAGCCAGTGAAGGAAAAACTTCTGTTGATGGATTGACATCAACAAAAGTTTTGATCAGATCCCAAGTGTGTCAAAACCTGAGTAGCTGACTAGGCTTAAATGGAGTACTGTACTACCATGCAAATATGACTTTTCATGAAGAAACTGAGGAAAGAGTTTAGCATCGTGTGCTTCCTAGAGCTGTTCTTGGGCTCATTTGGTGACTGGGGAGCCCTGGCCAACTCACACTGCCCTGGCTGAGCGTCCCTCTGCGTGTTAGCCTTCAGAAGTGTGTTAGCCCTCTCCATTCCTGTTCTCTGGATGTGTCTTTGTATCATCGCTCCCACCAAGGCTTCCTGCAGTGTCTTAGGGGTTAAGGTGACCTAGGATGAATGCACAATAGGCAGTATTATGCCAACGGAGTATGAAGTATAGCTGGAAGTACCTTATTGAGATAAGGAATTAGCTCACTGAAGATTTGTGTAGTGACAGGAACATCGGCTTCCACAGCTTTGTTTATTTACCATTTTAAAAAGACTGGATGACAGCCAGGTGTTGGCTCAGTGAGATGACAAAGGATCAAGATGCATCCACACTGGCAAAGGACTTTGTGAGTTGTAATTTGTATTGTAGTCACAAAGAAGTATAGAACACAATACCTAAATTTCAACTCAGAAAACCTTTCTTCAGACGCACACACAGAGACCACGAACCACACAGTCACAAATTCGATGGCAGAGAGACATCTGTACCCAGCACATCCTTTCTTAGGTCACAGGTGAGCGTGCATTTGCCCGCACTACGGTACAAAACCCCATTATCACCGCCCCCCTTCGTCAAGAAAGACAAAAGTGAACTGAGATTAGCCACCAGAGATCTGTGGAGAAACTTGATCATACCAAGGTGAGGAGCTGCAGATCAAACTCCAGTCCAAGGCTCGGTGTAAGCAGCTCAGCTCTGTGCAGCAGTGAGAAGGGTTGATGTGAGAAAGTAATGGAGAGGAACCAAGCACACTGCATTCCCTAGGGCACGTGAGAACAATCTTGTTGTATACTCCAGCATCTCTCTTGGAAATGATCTTTCCCTTGCATTTGATGGTTATTTCTGAGCTCATGAGCACTGATGGCCTTTGTAACCTTTACTAAAGTGATAGTCGCCGTATCGCTATGGAAGGTACAATGGCAGTAAGGTCAAGGGGGGGGTGTACAAGGGTGAAAGTGTAAGAATAGTGTGTTGCCAAGGAGTATCCTCTACCTGTGCACTTTGTAGAAAGTGAATTATATGTAACCAAGATGTGCCAAGATGAAGAATGCTGTGACATCACATCTACCTATGGCACTGGATTCTCCTTTTGCCCCTTGTGGCGAATGCAGAGTTAATAAATTCCTTCTTCACTCCCAAGTGTGCCATCAGCTTTTTTTCTTTCTTGTCCTCGGGGTGTTTCATGGAGGAAATATGTGTCAAAGTAGTCTTGGACACTGTCATTCAGTTCTTAAGTCTGGGTCCTGCTCTTGTCAAACAAAAATTCTTCTTTTTCTCTGAGCCTGCTCCCACCAGCTGTAATGTAGCATATGACTGCACATGCCTGCAGGGAAAATGAGTTGGGAGATAAATAGAACATAGTCAGTTCAAGGGGTTTTGGCAGGTCATTCAAGATTTTGCAAAAATTACAAGTGGCAGATGAAGAGGGTAATTGTGTAAGCCAGCGCAAGATATAAATAAGCAAGCAAGCACTGGAATAAAGCAGAATTATCCTAGCCCGTGGAGTGGGTATCTGCAGGCAGGTGGCAGCTCTGTGCCTGGCAGAAGGAGATGTGCTGATAGGTAAGTGGTTTGATACTTGGTTCATAAGAGTTAAGTGTCAAACTCCACAGGGATGGCAAAAATCCCATTTAATTCAAAGCTAAGTTGCATTAAAGCAAAGCAGGGCTCCAAACAGTAGATTGTAGAGAGGAATCTGGCTCTGCCAAGTAAGAAGAGAAGTGTCAAAGGTGTGATCTAATACAGTGCCTTTTCACTAGGCATTTATAGGACACTTTGAAATGCAAATGCTCCAGTCAGTGCTGCAACATGAGCTCAGTGTTGTGCTCACAACAGCTCCCAGTGGACTGAGAGTCCAAGATAGCAAGGCTGCTTTTCTGGGAGGTTGTGTTGCTCCAGCATGGAAAAGGCTGGATTTGGAGCCTGCTCCCCTGTTCTGTTCTGACACCAGGAGTGCGAGTGCATTCAGCTGAGCTTACCTAATGGTCACATGTAAGAGAGGAAAAAAAGGAATCCATCAAGGGCCAACCATAATAAAAATCCATCCAAACTTGCCTCTCTTTATCAAAAGCAAAAATCAAAGCATTGACCTTTTCTGAATGATTTCTGTCTGACTTAATGCCTACCTGATTGTTTACAAGATGCTAATTAAAGAGTTAGACTGTTACCTGCAGCCAGTTTCCTGAAGTGAGGAAACCAGCCGATACCCGAATGATGTTACTGCCCGTACACAGAGGCACACTGCAGGATGCTGTTGTCCAAGGAGACAGTTGCATCCCTTCACCTGAGTGAACTTTCAGGTGCTTCCTGGAACTATTTTGATAGTCCTGGCCGCAGGTTAGGCTACAAAACTGTAATGCTCTGAAACTGACTCTCAAGATGCATTCCATCCCCTTTTATAAAGCCCTGGTTTCAATTAAACTTTGGGAGGGTTGTGGGTTTTGTGGTTTCTTTTTTCAAACAAAAAAAAAACTTGCTTCAAAGTAAAATATCAAAATTCTTTGCTTTCAAAATGCTAGAATGCAATACTTGGCTTTTCTGGACTGTATTCTCCTTTCTGTAGTCAGGACTTCTCCTCAAATACAGCCTGAGCTTGCCATTACACAAGTGCTTCATTTCTCAGTTAATCCATCCCAAAAGCCCTCTCTGCATGTCCCTTGTCAGTGCACTGCTGTTCCACGCCATGGGCAGTGCTACAGGTCGCATGAGGGATCCTGCTGACAGAAGCAATTCAGATCTCCTGCCCTAACCTCTCATGGTTTGGTAGCTATAACATGTTGGGGGTGAATGCCAGGCATCCTCATGAACATGAAGGACATTCCCCTTCACTCCACCACTTCAACAATCATAGAATCATCAGGGTTGGAAGGGAACTTAAAGACCATCTCGTTCCAACCCCCCTGCCAATGACAGGGACACCTCCCACTAGAACAGGTTGCTCAGAGCCCCATCCAGCCTGGTCTTGAAAACCTCCAGGGATGGGGCTTCCACCACCTCTCTGGGCAACCCTTTCCAGTGTCTCATGAGGTAGAGATGGCATTTACCTTCCTCTGAAAACACAATGTATTCAGCATTGTCTGAGGTAATAAAAAGCGAGCCAGTTCCTACTAAAGCCAATCTCATTCCCCTACTCTACACATCTAGCCCTTTTCCCTACTTCTTCCCAGGAAATTCCAAACTCAGGCAGGAATCCTATGAGAAGCATTGTCATGTGCAGAAAGGCCTCTACACAGCCTGCACCTCCTCTTCCCTATTGAGCCAAAAATGTTTGTTTGCCACTGGTAACTTGATAAGCTGTGTCTGCACTGAAAAGCTAACAGGCAATCAAACAGATTTAAATCGGAGAGGAAAACAAACCTTCCAAGACCAACAGAGACAATGGTTTCACCAAAACTTGTAGCTCTTAGAGTGAAACAGATTCATTCAAAGTCCAACTATGAGTCCATTCAGTCAGATCCTGTAGATGTCAGTAAAAGATGGGGGATGATGAAGATTAAACCTGTAACTAGGAAACAGCAGGTGAGTTCTCACTTCAGTGCAGCGACTTCACTAACCTAGGGCCATACTCTGCGGGTACAAAGGCATGGTTTCTTAGAGAGCCATTTTTTTGCTCATGACTCATGCCTTTTTCCTTAGGTTTTTGGACATGAAGGAAATGCCAACCTATCTGTACAGTAAATTTAGGTTTTCATGATTCAACCCCCACAAATAGGATTCCCTAACAGAAAAGTTGCAAGCACAATACCTGGTTCATAGGCAGGATCTCACACAAGCTGCTGAAAGTCAGCTCCCCCTTGCCAAAGGCCCAGTAACTGGTGGGTATGACCCAGCAGCTGCACAAGAGCTCGTGGAGAAAGAGAAGACTACAGCCAGCTGACATGCAGATAGCCAGCTGAAGTAACCAAGAGCCCATTTGTCCACAGTAATGTCTGGTCAGCGTTTGGATTAGCAAATTGAATATGGCAAAGAAAACCCATCCCAGGACCTTGAACGAGTGTAGTGGTCAAAGCCCTGACTGTGGACTTTAATACAAAGCAAAACTGTGAACAGCAGAATACCATGTAGTCCTGCATTGTGTGAGCTGAATGAACTGCTGGGCATTGTGGTCTGCACTGGTTGTGATGCCACCCTGCAACAACTGAGTGCTTCCCACCTGGGTGGTAAGGGGCATGACTCTCATTTGTCATGCTGAGAGGGATGAAACAGGAGATCAAGTCTGCAGTGAGTCCTGGAACCCTGACTTTGCATGCACTGTCATCACATTATAGCCTTAGGAAACATATTAAGCCCCATCCCCAAACTGGTTTGTTCTTCTCCTCGCCCCCCCATAAATGCCCTCTGATTATTACCTCTAGTAACCCAGAGGCTGCATTCTTCTCCAGTAATGAACATAAAAACTATTCTTACTATGTAGCATATAAAATACAACTGATATATATAAACATAATAAATAATTGACATAATTAGTGCAATCAAAATACATTAAAAAGTCTAAATGTAAATAACAAAATGTCTAGTTCACACTGGAAGCAGGCTGACATTTTTCACAGAAAAAGGCTTCTGGCAAGTGAAAAATTAATTCCAAGTTCTTCAAAAATCTAAAATCTTTTCAGCAGGTAAAACTTTTCAAATAAAATATTTTGATGAAAATAGAAGCATTAATTCCACTGAAAAGTTTTCTCAGGGGAAAGCCTCTTAATCAAGCTGTATGTAACATCTAGAGGAAAGAGCATCCTTACCCGAGTCATCAGCAACCACAGAGACTCCTGGATTTTATATTCTGGGCCTGTTCCTGCTGAGAGTGAGGGATTCCTCATGTCACAGCCCTAGGAGGGTTTAAATTAAAACAACCTCACACACATTGTGCAAGGCTGAATTTAATTTAATGGCTTCTGCCTGATTCCCTGGAGGAATACATGTTCTCTGAAGACACTTCAATATGACCCTTTGGTAAGTCCCAATTTGTTTGAACTTATCTCTGAAATGTACTATTGTTCCTTTTCCTCTTCTTTTCACAACCATCACCATTTTAGAACCACAGAAAAATGTATGTGGGAAGAAGGTCATCGAGTTCCATTCCCTGCTTATAGCAGGGTTAACTTCAAAGTTCAATGAAGTCGCTCAGATTTTCTTGTAGAGCTGAGAAATTTAATAAAGTCCTGTAACTAGGACAACCAAAAAGCTCATTGAATGGCAGGGAAACTCTTTGTCATGGTATCATTTTAAGATAGAGCTGAAGGCATTCTCTGACACGCTGTCATTAACACAGAGGTATGTGTCCCCTCTTACAGGCTCTGTAAAGAACTAGTATCAACCACACATGAGCTAGATATAACAGATGACTTTCTACCATGCTTATGTAAAACATAAATTGCAGTGTAGAGGGAGTAATGCACCGAGATACCCAGACAGGTATTTAATGCCAGTAATGAATCGTCTACTGTTTAATGCCAAGGTGGCCATTACTGGGCTCTGCTGGCTGTCTGCTGGGGAGGTAGCTCGACCTTTCCAGGTGCTTTCTGAAGTTAGCTTTGGAGATCAGCAGTCCTCTGGAGGAGTGTGACAGGGGAGTACCAGATTAAGGTATGAATCACAAGAAACCCTTCTGAGGTTGGGCTACAAGGCTTGCATGTGAATTGCATCTGCCTGGGGATAACTTGACAGTGCTGGGACAAGGATTTTGATTGAATGGGAAATCCCAGCCTTAAATCTGTACAAGTGTCTGTTGCAGGTGTGTGAAATTGTACAAAGACTCTTCCCCTTGTTACAGAGCCCTAACCAAGGCTCTGCTTGCCATGAAAATGAGTGGAATACACTTTCCTCAGATAAAAGCTGAATAATATATTAAGCAAGAATAACGATTTATCTCATTAGTAAAATATAGCGAAGAATTAACTAAGTTAAACAAGATTCTATTGAAAGTAAGGTCACTATATTACTTACCACAAGGCAATTAATCAGAAATGTAAAGATTTCAAAAAAAACCCCAACAAAGTGTGATTATCTATGAATAAATCTGTGTGAGACTATTGAAAGCAATATAATATTTGTACTAATGCACCCATAAGGAATAGAATGATTTTTTGGATGAGATTATTGATCTTTTTACAGGGCTTGCGAATGAGGCAGAAGGAAGGGGGTAAGGGCAGCCCTTCCGTCCAGTCAGGAGGTTCAGGATAGACCCCCTTTCCCTCCGAACTCCTCTGGGGAATAAGGAAAGATCCACCCCTGGTCTGGTCTGGAACCTGGTTTATGTCTAAGGACACGGGAAAAGGATAGGATAGGAGGTGTTGAAGTTTGTGTAGCTCTTAGTGTTACACAGTACCTTAAATGACAGCAGCAATTCATTCACACTGATATATCAATACTAAATCAGAATAAACAATTGATTACGATAAACACACTCACTTCTATAAAGTCTAAGCCTTGAATCACACACACACAGAGAGCTGTGTATATATATACACACATATAGAGGTTAACCTGTGAATAAAATGTAATTATTCCACAGATGGAAAATTAAATTTGGCATACTGTGATCTCCAGGATTTTTGTAAAAAGAAAAGTCCTGTAGATCAGAAATATTCACATCTCCCTCCGTCAGTCTTTAGCAGACGGACGGTGTCTCTCCCTCCATCAGTCTTGGCAGCCTGAGAGGGGTCCCAGCTCAGGGGGAGGTGTGAGACTCAGTCCTGCTGGGATCCTGGAGAGCTCCAGTGGACCTTGCTTAGGATCAGTATTTATAGGGTCATGAGAGGATTGACTTTGGGCAAAACTTGGCTGGAAATTTCCTGCTGCGCCCCACAATCTCCCCAGGGTCCCTCCTCGGCCCCTCTACTGGGAGTGCCCAGGAGCGATGGGCACGGTCGGGGGAGGCCAGACCACTCTATCTCACCGACTCACTCTCCAAGCCTTCATCAGGAGAGATTGTTTTGCTTCCAGGTGTCGCACAAGGTCAAACTACACCAGGAACCAAAATTGTTTTGATTTTGGGAGGCCGTAGAGGAGGACAAAGTGTACTGGAAAGCAGGGTCTACCAGATTTCCCACAGTGCCTGGCAGAGAACAACGGCACCGGTTGTGCTGCAGCCC
>JANHFX010010312.1:19523-57087 GCA_027560015.1 Chloroceryle amazona | reverse complement strand
CCGCCCCGGGAGTCTGAACTCTCCCGAGGCAACCCGAGATCTGACTGATGATCCAGCAAATGACCTGCGGCGAAAAGGGGTAGCGCAGGGAATACCCCGGGCAGTGCTGCCCAGCGTGCCCACCGACCATCTCCGGACACTGCTGAAATTGCTGGAGGGGAAAACGAGGGGCCCAGAAGAAGCACAGGCAGCAACCTCTCCTCAGCGGGGCAGCGCAGTTAACCCTTTAACACCCTTGCGAGGGGAATCGAACGGGTCAAAAAAGGCAGAAGCTACAATGTGGGATTCAGGTCGCCCAGTCAGCATGGTGAATCCTTGCCAATGATCTGCTGACAGGGAACCTTATATACACATTCCTGTGGGTCCGGAGCAAGTAAGTTTAGCGTTCCTAATTGATACAGGGGCCCGATTAGTGTCCTAAATAAACAGATATCTGAGGAACTAGGAATCAAGCCCTTGAGGAAATTCATAAACACGATAAGAGTAACGGGTACAGCTGAAAAATATTTCTTGGCTCAAATTAGTTTTTGGCTGCCTCAGGAAAAGCAAATGACAGCCGTGGAGGTGGCTCTAAGCCCTTAGAAGGGGAATATCTTGGTATTCGATGTATTAGCAGGCAGACAGTGGTATCTGCCAGTGGCTGTGCGTGGAGTTTGGGAGCCACGGGGTGGAAAGGGCTCACATTAGGACCACTGTCAAAATCTAAAGTGCCCCGGGTTGCTCAACCCCTCTTCCAGCTACAGCTAAACAGGGAGTGCAGAAGTGATTAGTGATCTGGAAGAGAGGCAGATAATTAGCCACACCTGCTCCCCTTACAAATCCCCAGTGTGGCCAGTTGGTAAACCCGATGGGCAGTGGCATTTAACAAGAGATGCATTAACAGTTTAACCCACCCGAGTCTAACTTCAGTAGTAACAGTAAAGGGCTGTGTGTGGTTTGTGGATGCATCCAGTCTTATGGGATCCAGGTGACAACAGAAAACAGAAGAGGGGGCAGGTAGTGCACAGGGGGGGAATCACCCACTCTCCTGCTAGCAGCAGAGAACAGTGCCACAAAAATTTACACTGATTCCTTATGCAACCTGTAAGGATGCTGCAGAGTGGATATGCCAATGGTAATCCAGTCATTGGGAAATAGGTCATACAAAAGTCTAGAGAGCTGGAGACTGGCAGATCACAATCCTTAACAGTGGGATGAGTAAAAGTCCATATGAAGAATGAAACTCGTGCTGCAAAATGGAACCAGCAGGTAGAACCAGCACAAATCAAAGTGATAAATACAGAAGGCAAAAGATTGGAAATGGCTGTCTGAATGGCTGCACATTAAGAAGGCCATTCAGGGGAGATGGACCTCTATTATGAGTGTCAGTCTCGGGGATGGCCAGTGTATAAGAAAACATGTGAAGCAATTCTGACAGCTTGTCCTCATTATCAAAAACTGCCGGGGAAGCTATGGAAACCCCAAAATTCAAGCATTTTGCCCAACAGAAGCATTACCGGGCATTGAACTGATACAGGATGACAAAAGAGACCAGTCCCCACTATGGACACACATGGGGTAACCCATAGTAGTGAAGCTACCCTCCATTGGCATTGTGCCTGTGAGCATGGCAAACCCAGAGGCATACATGCCTGGGAATCCCTGAATAGGAATAGGAAAATCCATCATATTAGTGCTCAGTGGATTGTCCGTGACTATATGAAGCTCTGTTTCTAAACCGAGGTCAGCCCTTTGTTTTCTTACGGGACAATAGAATCACCTTGGAGCTTTCACTGGTGACAGACAAGACCAGGAGGACAATGCGGACTTGCCCAAGTGATGACCTCATGTCATGGGATTGGGACTGGAATTGACACTGTCAGTAATGCAGCATGCACATTCTGGACATATCAATGCCACTTCAGGATCAGAGCAGCAAGATGAAGAAAGTGGCAAAGGATTCAAAAGCAATTGGTGCTATACTAAGAACCAATTGCCTGAGAAAAGTTTTGATTTAATTGTTTATTAATGCCAATCGTGATTATGATGATCATTATAATTTTGTTACAATAAGCCACATCAGACAGGCGGTAGTGAAATCTGTGTTAATGGTAAAGGGTGGTCTCTCCCTTGAAAATGTGTTTATATGTGGGATAGGGGCATGGTGATCCACAATGAGCACTAAATCTCACTGAGACTGAACCCCCTTTCAACTTCAGAAGCAAGAAGTGACTGCACCACCACCCCAAGGAAACCAATTGGTGACTGTGGTCATGGGGTGGATCGTGGCAGCTGCATCTGCCCCCAACAGACAAAACACAAAGCAAACAGGGTGTGCTGGAGCAGTTTGGCACCTTGGCCATTAAGCTGCACCTCCTGGTGCTTAACTGGCGCCACAGGGTCTGCGCTAGTCCATGTTTTGTCTGCGCCTGTGCTCTCAACCAATCAGAACAGCCACATTACACCCTCGACTAGAGTATAAATGGGGTCCTGCCTAAAACCCAGATGACATGGTTCTTCCTAGAACAGCAGGTCTGGCAGTTGGACCTTTCTCTTGGACAGGCACTCCAAGGATACTTACACGGATTGAGTGAGCGTTTGTGGATGTGAGCCTCGCCCCCCACTTTGGGTGAATGGTATCTTAAGCATTCTGGTATGGGAGCTTTTCTCTTGATGAGTGTGTGCCCATTTTGGTTCATTTTTTTCTTAAGGTTTAGGAATTAGCTGTGTAGTAGTTAATTCCCAACAGACATCAGAACTTGCGTTTAATCAGAAAGGGTGCTGGGCAACTTTGGTTTCAATAAACCCCATTTTGAACAGCATCTGGTGTTTGGTTTGTGGGTGCCTCTGTGACACATTTCTATTTAGTACAACTTGAAATGTTTTTAAAAAATGTTTATGTCTAAATAGAGATGATTCAGCTAATGAGATTATCTTTAAAATGTTATTTTCAAGAGAGATAGCCTTAAGTCTTTTTTTTCTGAAATGAGGTTTAGCTTTCCTTGAAAATAACAGATATATTTGAAAAACCTCTAGAGTCTGTTAGTTGTTAAGAATCCTCCAGTAGATGGAGATAGAGAATAGGACTTTTTAGATCGTATATCAAAACAATTTTTCTCAATGGTAATGTTCATACATTTTCTGACAGTCTTCCTAAGGGGTTTATTATAACTGTGGATAAGTTGCACTCTGACAATGGTCAAGAGAGCACAGGTAACCGTGCCCAGATAAGAATTCAAACAACCTCTGCATATAAAAAGAGAGTGGGACTGGTTAGCAAATACATTAGGAATCAATTTCCCGCTTTCTTATTTCAGTTACTGAGTTAAAAGGAAACACACCTTAATTGGGTGTTTCCTGAATAGGTAGGTATTGGTAAATTTCTAATTTCAATGAGTAGATAGATGATACATTTTTTAATCTGAAACGGTTTATTTTAATATGCAAACTGTTATCTGCATGACCTGAGTCTTACCATGCTAGTGTTGGGTTTTGTTTGTTTGTTTGTAGATACTTTTCATTATGATGGACACATACTAAATACTGTCATAATTTCCTTCATCTTTAGTTCTGACATGATAATAGAGTGAAATAGTTACTTTATCAGCAGGCTACTTTTTTTTCTGTGATCTTTGCAAAAGCAGGAGCATGAATACATTAAAATTAGAGGGAAAACTGAGGATGTAAATAGTGAAATAAAAAAATGCATGAAGTCATTATAAGATCCTGCTGGTGGAACACAAAATACAAGATAATTCCTAATCACATACTTTGTTCAGATATGAAACCACTTGTTGCCACCAGTGGGTGGCTTCCCAAGAAGTGGTGTATTTTCTCTGGTTGTTTCCCATAAAACATCCACCTGAAGGCAGACAATTAGCTTTGCCATATGATATTATCTCTGTTATTCAGTGGAAATAAGTATAATCCTTCCTTGGAAAGGACATTGCTCCTGAAATAAACAGACATGAAAACATCTTCATTTATTGTTTGTATTCATCTATGTTTAGATATTTACAGGATTTTATCACTGTAGCACATAGACACACTGTTTAATTCAAAAGAATGGCTGACATATTTCCACCAGGCAACTTGCAATGCATGTTGATTTGGTGTTAAAAATAAATGGAAACCTTCAAAACATTAAAACATTCTTAAAAAGTGGTGAGAATGAGTAGTCATTGCTTTGGAAGTCAATTCACCACCCATGGGTCTTTATTTGAAGAATTTTCTGTACAAACCTTAACCTTTTTCTTGTGGGCAGTACTTCAGTGGTTACTGGTGACCGTGGATACATGCAAAAATACTGTGTCTACATTAACTTCATGATAAAGATAAAAACCCAGCTTTGAGACATCTTCAGAGAGTATTACAGGTATTCTAATTTTATCAGACAGATGATATTAATACCATGCATATTTTCCAAAACACAGCTTTATCTGGGGATTGATGTTTTGCCATTGAAAGCTTGATCATATTTCTGAGATTTTTATCTGACAAAGAAATTTGGTTTTCTCTGACTGTGTAAGAGCAAAGATTATTTTTTTATTTTTATTTTTTTTTATTTCCAGATACTAGGAAGGAATCTTGAGATTTCTGAGGATTTATTGAAAGAGATGGTAGAACTGAAAGAATATTTAAACTCAAAGGATGGTTTGCCTTGAAATCATTCTGAAGAACAGTGCAAAGCTGTGGTGCAGATCTGCAACCTCTTCATCAATAATGCAGTGGTCTCAGGATCTCTATAGTATTGGGTGGATGACCGACAGGTCTCTTTCATTTAGAAAGAGGTGTGGAAACACTGACCTTGCTTTTAAAGAAGCAAGTAGCAGAAGAAAATTTCCTTGGAATACCACAGAGGAATGCTTTATCTTCTTTACCTCAAAAAGCAGGAGTCTCTATGAGCTGTTGCAGAACACTGTGTCTTGCTACCATTTCTTCAAAGAAAGTTTGCAGAAAGGTTTATTTTCTTTATATTTTTAATCTCCTTACATAATGAAATTATGCTTTCTGTCAGCAATAAATGAGGAACAGTGTAGAGTGACACAAGGCATTATCAAAGAATTGAGTGTATATATATTTGTATACAAATAAAGACAAGGTAAGTGTCTTTAAATATGCATATGTTGCCCTCAAGTTTTTTTTCACAGACGTAATAGCCTGGTTTTCTGTCCCTTACTGAGACATGAGTGATCTTGGCAACAGCAAGAATTGTCATGAATTGATGCATTCTCTTCTTAGGAAGAGTTCACTTAACCATAACATTAGGGATTTGGAATATGTCAAGGACAGCAAATACAGAACATTTTATTTTTCCCTGTGTCTTGCTGCTCTAAAGGTCAATCAATCTTCCTCTTCTACCAACCTATACTGGGATTCTGGCACAGTTTTGTAAGTATAACAAGTGATCTGAATTTGTTGTTCTCCTTTGTGCTAGAAGTCACTGAAGTCATCAATCAAAGAGAAACATTTGTAGCTTTATTTACGAAGTGAGCATTCAAAATGATTTTCAATACTTTCTGCTGTTCTCTATTCCCTTTGTTGTTTAAAGCATGGTGGCACCATCAGACTCTTTCATCAGCTTTCCTGAGCCAAGGCAAAATTGTAGTCCTGTAAAAAAGTCTTCTCAATGACAGAAAGAGATGCTGGAGAGATTAATCAGTACGACAAAGGTCTTCTATGGTCTGAATGGTTTCTGGTTTTCTTGTCGTGTCTATGGAGCTTAGATGACTGAAAAAAACCCCTTCCTTTAGAATTAAGAAGCCTAAGTCAAATATAAAAAAAAATAATTGATATGAAGGGGGGGGTCGGAAGCTAAAATCAGTTGTAGACTGAAATCACAGACCTTTAACAATGCTTATGGCTATAATCTAACCTTTTTCCAGACCACATGTTCTAGTTGCTTTCGTATAACTGCTCAACACATTTTAGGTTAATATACTTCAGGTCTTACCAATTATATAGTGAAAGGATTGACATTTTCTTCTGACCTCAAGAGTTCCTCCTTCCAATGTAACTGCTACAGTCTTCTGTACTGCAAATGACAGTGTTTCTTGTTTCTGCCTTCCATCTTTCCATACCATCTTCATTTTGTAGCAGTCATTAACTGCTTTGGAAGTACTTTTAGTGTTGGCAACATTGGATTTAACACAAAAGCTAGTAATTGCTGCATTATTTTAAAGGTGAAGCCTTATTGTTTGCTTGGGAAAGCCAAGAGTGCTTTCTCTCCACATTTTATGATATCTGAAGAAATGGCACAATCCTCTCAATCACTTCATCCCAAGTAGATAATGCTGTTTCTAGCTTCTCCTACAATACCTCATCACTTTTGCCAGTGACTTTCTCCAAAGTCAAGAATAACCCTACTGCACCCTGTCCTCTTGCTCTTCATTTTGGTCTCTTAAACAGTGATGCTTCAATCATACAACTCTGTGGTTGTTTTCTGCAGACTGGTTTGTGCTATTACTCTTTCAGGTAAACAACACCATAAAGTTCATAAATCTAAATTTCCTGTTCTACAATGATCCATGCAGAACCCAAGAGAAAAGAAAGAAACAATTTCTTGTATCATGGTGGATGTGTGTGTCCTTGGTGTGTTTTTTATTTCTAAGAAAATCAGATAAATCAGTTTTACATTTCATCACTACAGCTGTGTGTCATGATAAATACTAATCTTTCCATAAGAATTAAAAGATTTGATGAAAGCTTTTATACGATTTCTATCAGAATGTTACTATCACTTAGAGCAGTATAAACCAAACTACCTATTTTGAATCCTTTCTTCTTGTTCTAGCTCTGCAGGATTTTTGTTCAGCTTCATATGGTTTTGTTTGACTATATGTGATTCTTTTTGCATTTCTGTATGCCATATCAACTTCATGAGTTGCAATAAAATGCACCTTGGAGGTATCATATTTACTTTAACTTCACTGTCACAGAATACAGAACAGAGAAATGTCAGCTTCACATTTCAACCAGCTTTGACCTTCTGTGAATCTTGAAATCTTTAGTGTTGATACTACTGAATTTTGTGAACTAGTTATGAAACAAAGGAACATATTTTCTTTTTCCACATGCTTTATACTGTGTCTGTTAACATTTGGGGCTAACCTGTCTATATACAGATACCTGTGTATGCTTCAGTCACTGTACACTGTAGTCAATAGAGGAAAAGCAGGCACATCAAGGGTATGATTTACTGCATCCTAAACTAGGTCCATCAAGGCACAAACGAACAAGCTACAACTCTCTTTTCTCTCCATTGACTGTAAACAGACTATAAAATGAACATCTCCAATTCAGTCTTCCATAGCATAAAGTGTCTACCATTTAAATGAAAAATCACACACAAAAAAAATCACAAAATTGCCAAATGTATAGGCTAAATGTGGGGCATCTAGCCAAAACTGGCTTAGTTTCAATCCACAGTGAGCAGAGAAAGGTAAAAATGACAACTGTTCTTCTGCCCTTTCTACATAACAACAAGGCTTAGGAATGTCTCTCTGCTGTTGCATTTTCCTGCAGAAAGGATATTTTGCATGGTGGTTGGAAAGGAATTGCTGTATGCTTCATTTGGATTTGCAATAAAAGCTGGAGACTATAACTGTGGGGGATGCCATTGAGTATACCAGCAGGTGTAGTCAAATGCATGTGTAGAGACAATCCATAAAATCTATTTTCCTACTTCTACTTGCAATTAATTACTCTGTTCTTCTAGAAGTCAAGATAATTGCTTTAGACTAAGTGCCCAATGGCTAGTATTAGGTAAAATCCTGCAGTGACTACACAGCATTTAAACTTTTAGAGCCTTTCATTGCGTGATTTTGGCAGAGTTTCTTTAAACTTACAAGGGCTCATACTGAAATGTGAATTTCATGTAATTTGTAACTAGAAGCTAGTGGATAGATGTAACTGAATTAGTGTTACCCTCCAGAATTGGACATAAATTCCTCTTCCCACATTTTTTTGTACACTAGCTACACTATCACAGGTCATAGTCTGCTCTTCTCTTAAATATTACGTAAATTCTATTACATTAAAGAAAGGAAGGAACTATTTACCAAGCAGAATATATCCATGAAAGCTGAAATTTCTGTCAACTGGCACCTAGTTTATATGCTTATTTTGTGGGGGATGTGGAGCAACTTAGAGGTTGGTATTGATATGAAATATATTACTTATTAAAAATTTGGAAAAGGAGTGTTATTTTTTTTTCTCATATAAAAATAGACATTTTTGGTTTATTCTGGGTAAACCCACAAGGTCTCTGCTGTAGTTCATGATGAACAAAACCTTCATGACAGCACTAGTAAATCCTAGCCAAGATACCTTGACTAAGTAGTAAGGCTATATGGCAAGAATTTGTCTTAACAAATGAAAAACAAACCAACCATGGGAAAAACAAAACAAAACATAATCTTAACCTCATGTTATCCCACATTTTCATAATCTTCGTTCTCACAGATTGAATCGTCACTTGAATGCATGTACCCGCAGCAAAGACTATGTACTTCCCACATTGCCTGAAAATAATTTTAGGTCGCATGCAGTATGATAAACTGACCAGTTGAGGTATTCCATCCCATATACATCATATTCAGTATAAAGCTGATGGATCCTGATTGTCAGACTCTCATCTTCAATGGACAGCATCCAAGGAGGACTCTGTTCCTGAATCCAGCTCCAGAATCCAGCTCCTGAATCTGTGAAAAATACATGTATTTAAATCTTAAGTGTGGATTTACTGGCTGTATTGCATTTTGGAAACAAATAAGAGCATGTTAGGTCACTATGAATTAGTAATGCTCTTGTATAGAAAGGAAATATAATTGTGCATCATATACATGAAAAATGTCAGGATAAGAGAAAGCTAAACAGGATTACTTTTCCCTCTTTTCTGTTTCAGCAGAAGGAAGCTAGACTGTTAATTCACCTCTATATTCCCTTTGTGTTTTAAAGAATATTACGAGCTTTTACATTCATGGGTTCTGTGAATGAACATCAACCATCACATGTTCAGCACCCTACATAGCACTTTGTAATACACTGCTTCTTTCAATCTCACTGCAGATAATCATGATTTTCCCCCATAGTTTATACACAAGTATCATTATGGAGTTACATAAAAAACAGGTTGAAATTACATGCAATGGCAAATCACCAGGACAACAGGGAACTATTCACAACCTTACAGTGCTGCTTTTCCATTTCAGCAGCTCCAAAGAAATACTACTGTTGCAGAAATAACCATAAAGCAAGGACTCAAAAAAAAAACAAAAAAAAAACCCACAAAAACCCCAAATAGCAAAAGGTGTGAATAAAGCTATTGTTAATACATTTAAGTTGTGTGGTTTTTTTTACCAAAAATTTACTGTGTCATTTTGCAGGTAAGAGTGAACACTTTCAAATGGAATTTTCTGAAACTTTACAAAGCATGAGGACCATTATTACTATCCTGCCGCATTGCTGTTCTGCCAGAACTGAAAGACTGTTTCCAGTAAAACATTCTGACCTTGCTAAATCAAAATGCAAAGCTTAAAACATGCATACTTTCCCCACATTTTATCTCAAGATAGTTTGAATGCTTTAATTTAACATCAGATACTACATTTGTTGCATATGTTTTTTAAACTAGGTCATTTCTTTGTGGATCTGCAGTAAAGTTTCCATGTGATTATATTTCCTTGTGAGCCTGTGTTAGATAATTTCTTCCATGTCACAAATATTCACTAATCTTACTTAAAAATCATGAGGTTTGGATTTATACGGTAGACACATGAATTGATTGAACAATAAATAAACGGGTAGAATGTCTGGAACAAAAGTCCTTATATACTGATTTTAATAAAGTTGCATTTAAACAAGCTGTAGGAGAGAACATGTATGAAAAGATATACTAGTGTCTGACAGAAATTTTCTGAACGTACTAGTGATTCTTGTGGCTTTAGGTGGACAACAGAATAGTTGACCTTTTACTTTCTTTAAGGAAAATGAGAATTTTATAAACAAAATGTGTATGCATATCTGTGTGAAATATATACAAGAATGTTTTAATTCAATTACAAAAAATATAAAGCAAAGAATTAATAGTAATTAAAGCAATGCATTTACGACCATTATTGGTTTATCCTAGAATTGAGTTTAGGACATAAGGTTAGATATGCACTCAGATGGTGTCTCTTTCATAAATAACTGTGGGAAATTCAGAAATGATATGAAATACCTGTAAGCAACTATGTGGCAGATTTTTCTATAGCTAAATCACTGGGGTTTCCTTCCCCATCCAAAGCTGAAAGGTATTATGTTCCCTGATCCACAGTAGGTTGTAAAGTAAACCAAGTGTATCTTCATCTGTAGTAGGGTTCATTGCTCATCTTTTTACCTGCAGTTCTTTGACAGAGTAGCTTCAGTAGACTGTTAGCCTGGGAAGTATCTTGAAAATAAAGACAATCCCTGATTATCTTAACTCACCACCATTTTTATTTATTTATTTATTTTTAATTTTTTAGTTTGCATAGTATGGAATGAATAATATGCACCCCCACTTCTTCCAGTATGACTCCACATCCAGCTATAAAGTGCTGAGTTCGTCTGGGCCACGGCACACTTCCTCCCTGATTTTATTGTATTCTTACTTGGAGGTTGTTCTCAGTGACTTCCATGATACCAGCTTTCATGTATTTCCACAACTACAGATCTTCAGATAAATTTTCATCATCATTGTTATTTTGCCTATACTTGGTTATTAAAAGCAATCTCTGATAACACTGTGACATCAAAAATGTGAAATACACCAGAGCTCTTATAAACGAGAATAGCTAGTGACAATGCTTGAGAATAACAAGGGAAAAACCCCTATGTGTAAGCAACTAATAGAAGTGACAAAACACCCACATGGAATATTCTCAGGGGCTTTATCAGTCTAAAACTTTAGGCAAATACACAATGCAGGTATTGTCACTCTCAAAAATCTCCAACAGTGATAAACTCGCTTTTCTGAAAAATTCGTGATGAACCATGCTTGTCAAATACAAGGCCTTCAGGACCACTTTGGCAGGAGTTCAATGCCATCATTCTCTGAAGAACTCCACAGACATTAGAATAAAAAATTATCCACATATGCCATGCTAAAAAAAAAGAAGTGTAGGACATCGATCTAGTTAAGTCCAAGAACATGTCTCTGTAGAATTCCCTAGGGTGTCAGAGGAAAGAGTATCTTTGCACATAATTGCAAATTCTTCATAATTACTTCAGAGGTATTACCAGGAGAACTGCAGGGAAGAAAAAGCCTTTGGGTCACATATCTTATGTTATTCACGTGATTATATCAGTGTGACATACTGTTATACAGAGTATTGTGGTGTAATTTGTCTGTGGAAAAAAATTCCTATGAAAATGAACATTTGAACATGTGGAAAGATTTTCAAATGTAGTATAATATTGATCTATCAGAGCAGTTTACATAATGATTCCCATTGGTCTTTATCCACTGGATCTGTAGGGCACACACTAGGCCATCTTGTAGCAAACAAACACACATTCAAACATAATATAAAGAATATATTGAATTAACCAAAAGAGACACTGTGGTTAATCACTATGAGTATGGATGTTCTGATCACTCACAGGAAAAAAAAAAATGCTTCTCAGTCTTCAGCTGCTCTGGTTTTAAACATAATATTCATTGTCAATTTTCAGATTTAAAATTTATTTCTAACTGCTTCATGCAGCACTGTACATCTTTTTCTTTAGCTAAAATCACCAAGTAACAAAGCCAATAGTTATGCATCAGAATGACTTTCTTCAGTCTTCTAAATGCTTGCTTGGCAATGTTAAAGTCTAAAGAAAACAAGGATAATCATGTACAAAATCTGTCTGTAACAACCATTGGCTTGAAGACTCTGCCCGAAGCTGAGAAATTTACATGTCAGTGTGTGTAAATTCACACCTCAGGGTGTAAGGTTGTGTGAAAAAAACTCATCAACACATCCACAAGTGAACAAGGGCAGAAAGTCAGATAGTAACCCAAATGAGAGGGCACCCTGTCTGTGCCCTTCCCACAGATGTCCCAGGAGACTCCCAGGCTCTGGGTCAGGTGTGAAACCCAACAGGAAGAGTCAAAGGGAGAAGCTCTCCAAAGCACCTTTGGGACTGAGGGGGCTTGCTACCTAGAGGTATGGTACACATTTTGAGATTCAGAGGAAGAGAATTTTGGGATTGCACAAGATTTAGTGTGGGGTGCTTAGGGGAGGAAGCAAAGTTGGGGAAAGGGAGGGTGATTAGGGAAGGACCATAAAATGGGAAAACTGAGCAATAAGGTAATAAAAAGGGCTGTTTGCATATAAACACATGGCTGGTCAGTCTGCTTGTCTGGCAATGCTCTGCATCTGAGCAGTGCATTCTGTCTTACCTTATGAAATGCTACTTTTAACTCCTCTCCAGATAGATGGATTCTTGGTTCAGTGTTGAGGGGACAGGGATAGTCTGATTGATAGCTACTGAATTAAGACCACAGGTCAGTGGGCCTTGGAATCATGAACTGGAGAGAACACAGTGAGTGGACTTAACATGCCAACAATTAGAATGGGACCTCAGGTAATGGGGGTGCATGTGTCCACACTGCCAGGAACTGGACCAAGATCATCTACCTTGTATTTACATCTGTGTATATATTCTCATTGGCAGAACTCTCTCTTGCTTAGCCGGAGAAGGGAGAAGGCTGAGGCTACTAATTCTGTTTGCGTTCATGTCAGTGCTGAGTGTGTCTGCCTGTGATTTCTGTGTCCAGATGTGTGTAAGTGTATACATGTGTTCTCTGTGTGTCGGTCTTTTGGGCATTCTCAGCCTCCCTACTGGTTGCACTGGGGGGATTGGAGCTTCAGCATCCTTGCCTTGGGCTGCAGATTCTGCAGCCTCTGATACAGAGCATAACTGAGATATATACAACTTACAGAACAAAGGGTTCAGTTATGGTTGCAGGTAAACAGTAGGGTCTCAAAGACTGATCAAAGGCTGATAAAATCAACAAATTTGTCATGAATAAAAAAATAAAACCGCAATAGAACAAACTATTCTCCAGTCTACAACTACCTGAAAGGACATTGTAGAGAGGTTTGTACTGGTCTCTTCTCACAGATAATTGAGAATAGAGCAAGATGGGATGGATTCAAGCTGTAAAAGGGTAGGTTTAGACTGGACATTAGGGAAAAATTTTTCACAGAAAGTCTACTTGGACACTAAAATAGGCTGAGTCACCATCCCTGGATGTGTTTAAGGCTCATTTAGATGTGGTGCTGGGGGGCATGGTTTAGGGGTGAACTTTGTAGAGCAGTAATGGTTGGACTTGATGATCCCAAGGGTCTTTTCCAACCTGAATGATTCTATGATTCTATAATGTTAATCTCTAAAACCAAATAAAAAATTATCACCAGTCATATTGGAGTTCAATGTTTTAGAAACTTCCACTCTATTAATATAAATATGTCACTCAGAAACACTGGAGTGCACACTGAATTATATAAAGCAATCGACTTTGTAGAGCACCTTGAATATATATATATTTTTTAATTATTATTGTTTCTTTTTTAGAATAGACAATAGGTAATGCTTGCAAAACTGTTGATCTTTCACTGAAAAAAAAAATCTCTAGAAGGTCAGTATCTGTTAAAATCTGCACATTCTTATTTACCTAACTCTTTCTAGCATGATTACTTTTCAGAGACACAGAGCATCTCAGCTTGTATCTCCTTTTTATTTTCTTCACTCCAAATGAAAAAGCAGTCGTAACAGGGCAGTTTTTTTCCAAAAGCTGTCCAGTTTTTGGAACACACTTTCAGCACCTGTGCCTTTGAAGGTATAAAGACATTCAATTTATTGCAAAGTCTGAGTTTTAAGAACTCTGCAATATCTGAGATGAAAAATTTGTCTTAATTGGTGGTGATACTCGTGAGCATTTGCAGCTTTAAACCTGTGGTGTTCTGTACAACACATTTGTTGAAAAAGCTGAGTTCATAATAGAAAACTTCATATAACATAGCATTTTGATTTCTGGTTTCATCAACTCATACTTATGTATGGTTTCCATATAAAAAGTTTTGTTCAAACTTTCCATAAAAGGACTGAACAAGTAGATAGATAATAATCAGTGGTTAATATGACTTTGTTTAACTTAATTTCTTAAAATCCAGACTTTTCTTTTTTTCTTTTTTTTTTATAGGTAGTAGAAGATGGAGTATGATAAACCACTGAAAATCCTGGATTCCTTTTTATTTTATTTTTTTTTCTTGAAAAAAAGTATTTCTGAACTGTCATTAATATTTTTGTTTATAATCTCTTTATAGTGATAGGTAGCAGAGTATACACACTGGACATTACATAATGGGTGATTCAAATCTATCAGTCTGAATTTCAATGAACTCAAACATCTCTACAGACCCATGAATCTTTGTGATAGTTTCTGTTCCTGTATATTTATTTGCTTTGTTTACTTTTTATCACATGATGTTGCTGAGGGAAAACATTCAGATCTATACCATCCAGAATCTCCTGTTAAAAGTTAACTCTTTACAAAATTAGCTTTTTTATATTTCCAATATTTCTGATACCTAAATTATGACTTCTTTTTAAGTTAGATTCTGTGCAATCAGAGGAGCAAAGGGGTGCTTGTATGGATCCAAATCATGAGTATAAAGAAACTTTCTCAGCAAATTACAGATCACTAAAAAAACTGCAATGTGAATGGTATCAAGCACAAGTCTTCAGCAAAATGTTCAATACCATATGATGAAGGATTGTTATTGCCTCCTACCTGAGTGAAACTTCTTTCTTAAAAGCGTTACTGCATCAGCTTGATATTAAATGAGGAAAGTGGAAAGTAATTATATATAATGATATATCTTGCAATTAGTATTTTTTGACTGCAACAAATGTATATGTATCAGGGCCTATTGGATGAATTTAGTATATCATCTCAGTCAAAACTCTAACTCCTTTTCCTCCTCTGTCTCTTGTAGTTCTGCCAGTAAGAAAGTATGGCAAGTTTTTTTCTTCTGTGGTGATGACTCAGTTCCCTTGGTTGGCAGGTGTAGGGGCACAAATATGGTTACATTCTTTTCTTGATTGCTTGCTTCACAGTTATATTAGGACCAGGCATGAAACTATCTCATCTTTTATAAGAAGTTGCATATCCATTGTTCTGGATTACGTTGGAAGGGACCTAGTTCCACCTTCTCCCCACCATATATATGGGCACTTTCCACTAGATCAGTTTGCTGATCTAGTTGCGTTATCTAGTTGCTTTCACTAGTTACATAGGTAAAGGCTGAAGTCCTTACTCTACCTATGAAGTGAAGGCAAGAAGTTAGGTTTACAAGATGCTGAATAACTTAAGACCCTAAGATTCATTATTTCCCTCAGAGATTCATGCTCCTAAGCATATAAATCACTTTTAAAATGTAATGCTAAGCTATATTCTGGGCCTCTGAGATAAAAAAGGTGAGATGCATGGGAAAAAGTATTTCGCAAATTCAGTTTTAACCACCTAAAGGAATGAAAAGGAAACAGCAAGATGTTTTTCGGTGACTCAGATGCATTAAATACCAGTGCTTCTAGCACTGATGCGGATAATATTTCTGTAATAAAACAGTGGAGGATTGATTGGTAATATTTTGAATTTAATGAAAACTGGAAACTTACTAGTCATACCTTGCATCATTATCATATATATTACATTCTGTAATGACATGCTGACATAAAAAAAATAGCTTGGAGGTTTTAGCAGTACAAATATGAATAGTGATTGACAAAGCCCCAACCAATTAAACAACAAAAAAAACCCAAACAACCCCACACCTAGAACAAAGTGCATATTGGAAGATACAGTAACTAATGAAGGATAAAATGTTAAAAGTATATCTTTATTGAGATTTCTTTTGCTTTTTTAAGGTAAATTGATCTAGGGAGAGTGTGTCCTCTGAGGAAGAAATAGAAGTGGAACACTTGAACAATAAATACTTGGTTTACTCAAGAATCTAGGGTGACAAAAGATATAAAGATACATGACTCACCAGTGTAACAATACATACTCAAACTCAGGTATGTGTGCTGAAGTTCTATATGAGCCTTTGAATCTAACTTTTGAAAAAACAGATGGTATAGGACTGAGAATCTTGAAGTTGCTATTCTTTCATGAGGATCTTCTCCTGTGTGGGTGGGTAATATCAGGCCTATTATTATCCCTGCACTGTGCCTATAAGCCTCAGTGCAGTCTAGAATTTGATCTGGATAATAATATAAGTCAAGTTTAAGGTACACTGTTTGCTATATTATCTATTCATATTTAATATTTTTTTTCAGATAAATACAGAAGCCGAAATAAGGAAAAATATCCCATAAAAGACAAAGTCCATGTGTTCATCTGGAACGTGGGCTAAGATTTATTTTTTTTTTCAAAAAAAAAGAAATTTCAATAGTGAACTATTTTAAAATACACATTAAATATGAAAATTTACTGTATTAAAAATGCCTTATCTGTTAAATTGTCTCTATTATCAATTGCTATTAAAAATATTATCTGGAACTAGTAGGCTTCTTTATCTTTAGCAACTATTTGCATTTGTTCATTGAAATAGAATTATTGAATAATTTTTAAATGTATACACCATGTCCAAGAGGAAAGAAAACAGCCAGAAGTCAAGATATATAGCTCTGTACTGATTTACTATGGTTGTCTCCAGTTTTATTTTAGAAGGTGTTTCTTCATGAATTCACTGTTAGTCTCTGTGTTCATCTTTCATTTCCCTGGACACCAGAGCATTGGAATACTTGTCTCTGTCCCAGAGCTGAGTCATAAGCAGCTTCTGCAGCTGGTATGCGAGTCCAAGAAAGTCTCCTGAAACTATCAGCACAAACATAATTCTGTGTATATCCTCCTGAAGTTACTTTTGATAGAGTTGTTCTCATGCAGCATAAGGATCTAAGCAATACATCTAAATTAGAGCCTACTTTTCCTCCCCTGTCACTTGAAGGGAATGCAAAGAGAAAGAACAGCCAGAAAAGGAGCAATAGCTTTGAATAGCTGGGCTATCATGCTTATGTCCACATTTGAAACAATGGACTCCTGGTTCACTTGTGTGGCACCTTCATATAGAGAGAAGTCATGGATTTTTACTTTTGTGATTGTAGGGCACTTAGGGTGACTGGGGGCATGAGTTTCTGGGTATGTTATGGCATGTGCAAGCTGTCTCCTAATTTAGGCATTTTAGCAGTGTCCATCTATCTAGGTGAGTGTGTGGCATACGTATCTTTGCATTTATTTTCTTGCAAAATGAAACTAATGTACAATTCCTAATACAGTTATGGAACACACATAAATTTTCATCTAAAAGAAACTAATGCTGTTCATCCACACATGAACTGTAGCTCAGTATAGTTACCAAATACATAGTACTCTGAATTTATGTTCTTGTCTGTAAACACTAAAATTACGTTAGATTCCCAGGCAGTAGAATTCTATATATACACTGATGCTTTTTTTTCCACTTATCCTCAGCACTCAAAGTAAGAATAAATGGATTCTTTTTGCACTGAGGTATTTTACATATGAATCAGTTTGTAAATATATTTATATACAAAATTATTTCAATATTATTAAAAGTGTATTGTTATCATTGTAGTTACTGTGAATAAGAAGCCCTATTCATTACTGGTAGGAGGCATTTTAAATTGCATTCTCAATTTCAGCAGTATTTGAAAAAAGAAATGTCCTTATGAATTACATTTGGATTCAGTGATACGTCTTGCTGTTCTTTTGTTCAGAACATTCATAGGAAAAAGAACAGACGAACCCTTTTTGTTTGCTTGTTTATTGTCTATAGGTTTACAGCAAATGTATTATGAAATGTCTGAAGTTCCTTAGTGAATCTCAAGGTAATCTCATCTCTAATGCTTTTGTACTGTATCTATTTAATCTTCTTTATGGAAAGAATGACCCTACTTACTTTTCCTAATAAAACTTCTTATGGTTCAGAACTTCAATGAGGTGAAAAATTAATTTTGCCTTACTGGAAAACAAAAGCATAAGAATGTCTCTGAAGTAGGAAGAACATTTTCGTCCTAAGCTTTAACTGAAAAATAAAAATTAATTTTGTTTTAGTGATTAATCTCTTGACATTCTAGAGTTATTTTCTGGCAATGATAAGCCTATAACACAGAAAGTTATATTATCTTTTTTCACTTTATTTATTCAGAGATCTTAAAAATAAAGGTGTATATAGTAAGGCTGCAATGTAGAAATATGTCCTAAAGTCTGTTTTAATCAAATAATTTTTTATTCACCAAGTTTAACAACTTAGCATTGTATTTAGCTTTGCTTTTAAAATGACAGATACTGTCAACATTTATATTAAATTCCTTTCTGTGAACAGATTAAAAAAAGTCTTTTTTGACAGGGTCTCAAAAATACAGAATGATTTCTAGAAAAATCCTTTGAAACGGGAAAATACATTTAAAGTGAATCCCTGGAAGTATTTTTGACAGGAAAAAACCAAAACAGAACAACAAAACCATCTTTGGTTACTGTTTCACTTTCAGCAATAATAGTATGAATGCATGCATTAATTCCCTGCAATGATTCAGGGGATGCCAGAATTTTAAGCATCAAGTTACTTATCCTTTTGTGTTTAAAGTAGAAGTACTTGTGTATCTTGATATATAGCTGTTATTTTCCAAACAAATTGTTTTAATGAGCATTGGTCTGTCTGACTTCTTTGTAACTATGATAATTTAGCTATAGGGGATGAGCCTCCCCATATTTGTATATGTGTGGGTAGAGGATGCACATAGAAAAAGTGATAGAACTAACAGTAATAGAAGTAAAACTCTTTTTTACTAGACAGTAGACATACCTGAACAGCTTTGATGAATGCTGGAGCACTGCATGAGGAAGAAATCAAGTATCCTTCACTCCTTTTTTTTCAGTCTTGAATTTCAAGAAGATTTGCTTTTTTTTCCTCACAGTGATACACAAAACTGAAGGGAATATGTCATTTGGGTAATCAGTACATTTCACAAGTAAATAATAAACATACACTCCAGCATTTCAAAGATCCCTGCAACAACCCTTATTCTTTAAAATCTGTATTTGATTTTATGAATTATCTATCAAGAAAAGATAAAAGAGGTCTTTTAGACAATTTATGAAATACAGTTCTTTAACTGATTAATGGCACTTTTCTGTTTTACGTGTCCTCCACGGTACTTCCACAAAGAACACATGGCAGATCTGTTCAGTACAACTACAAAATCATAGATCTGTTTAGTCTGCAGTGGAAAAATACACACAGATAGGCTGAAATATTTCTAAATCCTGAAGATGTCAATGTTAAAAATAGAGATGATATACATTCAAACATAGCAGTTGGTGACATTCATCATTCTTTCGAAAGCATAACAAAGGACTTCAGCTTAAAGACTTCTGAAATCTTATCTTAACGTCTCTCAGAAATATTATAATGTCATTTTAATCAATATTAAGAGGCCATTATATTAGTATGGACAAAAATAATCAGAACACTACTAATGTGTTTATGCAACACTTTTTATGCAACTAATTTTATTTTTTTATCTAATGGACAGAAAGAAGAGGGATTCTAAGAATCTTAGACATAATCTCTAGTAGGTTCTGGAGGATTTTACTCTTAATTGGCATAGAAGTATATTTAAAGTTCTTTTAAACAGTGAGTAAAAACACAAAACATGCAGGAAAGTTATTATTGACGGAAGTTCCTCAGTTTGAGAGTCAAGTTTCATCATCACATAAATCTTATTTATGCTGCATTTAATTAACAATTTTCAGATCAGTAATCAGATGTTTATTATAAATATGGATAAAATACCCTTTAGTTTCTATATATTTGGTTTCTTAAAAATTTATTTGTCATTTGAAGTTTTTCAGAATCAATTAATCATACCAAACCACTGATAATGAGAATTCACAAGCACACTATACTGAGTTTGGATCAAGGGAATTTATCCCCCGACATGAATTAACTTTACTAGAATGTGTAAACAAGTAGCAAGTGGAAAGTCTTATCTCTGTAGCTGTTCTAATTAGTCAGTGACATTTAACATTAGAAGAATTTGAGATAGTGAAAAAGACAAATAATTGAGCTCATGTTACTGTGCTTGCTAAACATGAATATTAACACATTTGTTGACATATTTTGGAGTGATTCCAAGCAAAGTTTTCTCTAGTCATTTGGAATATAAGTACTAATAATATTGCAGCTGGACAAGTGTTAAGTATTTGTTGTATCTTTGTTAAACTGTTAAGATTATGCCATCAATAAATCCTTGGATCTTTTGATATAACAACAAGTCTATTTATGTATATTTTTTAATGTTGAATTATATTTAAATGAATACAAAAAAAATGTAAACATAGTCCTTAATTGGTAAGGGAAGTGTTGGGAAGTAAAGGGAGTAAATGTACTCCTGAGTCTTTAACATTAATTAGCGTTATCTTATTCACTTTTGTGACTTGAAAATTTACAGCGATTTTGTAGATTATCATACATTTGTATATTTGCACTATAGACAGGCCTTGAACTGGGGTTTCATATAGACAAAGTAAGTTTCATCTTCTTTGGCAAGGGGATAAAAGTGGTGTCTTCTTGTTTTCTTGTCTGGTTCTGTTTTGGGTTTTTTGGGGGGGTGTGGGTTCATTTTTTTGCTGTTGTTTTGGTTTTTTTTTTATTTTTCTCTTGGGGGGGAATTTTTCTTTTTTTATGTTTTCATAACAACACAAATGATATCAAGATATAATTAAGGAAGATTAAATATGAGACAGTTGTTAAAGAAGAGTGTAATGTTGAGATCTATAGAGGTAAGCAGTGTCTTAGCCTTCTGTTGATTGGGGGGAGGAGGATAAAACTAAAATCAAACACAGGTGTATGAAGAGGAAAAATATGGACCTACGGAACCTAATTGTACAAGCCAAGATAATAAATTTCATGTATAAGAAAAGATGGATACCCGAGGAAGTCCAATCATTTAAGAGCATTAAAAATGTAACTAAAACATTTCTAAAAAAACCAAGTAAGTTATCAAACACTGAAATTAAACATGGTCCCACAGCAGCATGCAAGGTTATGCTTATACTGCTAAATGAAGGGTCAGCTATCAACCCTTGCCCTGAGGCTAACTTGCTTTGGCTTTTTTTTTTTTATTTTTAAATCACACATCTTGGCATCTGTTTTTCCACTGGGACATGTGAGATGAGCAAGTTAGTTACCCATGAGAAACCCAGGGAATGAGTTAATAGTTAAACATTAGTTTATGGTTTCAGAGCTACGTTCATTCCATGGTACTTTTATTTCACTGTAGAGACATATCACAAAATTCTTGCTAAATCATTAAGGAAAAAAAAATTAAAAAATCATGCATTAGGTATATAAGATCAGGTTGTAATACTCCAAGCAGAAAGTAGCTGTGCCACTTTAAATTGTTACACATGTGTCATATGGTACTTGACAACATGGGCAGGAGTTGCAGAAATTCACCTATAAATAAATGCTCCTTAAAAAGATAAATACTCTAAGACATATTGAAATTATTTCAAACATTAAAAAACATATTATATAATATTTCTCTGAAAGAAAGAAAATTCTGAAAACTTATCAGTTTGACTCAGAATGTATGCTTTCTATTATCCAAATTTGTCTGGGTAGAGATTAACCTGATCATATGAGATATTCTGTTAAGATTTTCAATATTTTCAAATTTAGACTAGAAATATTATATGAACACTCTTAGAAACTAAAGTAGTTCCAAGAAGCATGTGTTGAAAATTGTTCACAGAGATAGATTTTTATGTATCACGGCAGCTATGAGTTTTCTGGTTACAAGTGTGGCTCTTCTGAAGAGTGTATTTTGTCTCTATTTAAGTGCTATAAATTTAATATGTCTTAAAATCGCAGTATCATAGAATGCTTTGGGTTGGGAGAGACCTCTAAAGGTTATCTAGTTCAACTCCCCTGCAGTAAGCAGGAGCATCCTCAACTATATCTGGTTGCTCAGAGCCTCATCAAGCCTGACCTTGAATGTCTCCACGGATGGGGCCTCCACCATGTCCCTGGGAAACCTGTTCTGGTGTTCTAACACCTGCATAGTAAAAAATTTCTTCCTAACATCCAATCTAAATCTACCCTTCTCTAGTTTAAAACCATTGCCCCTCATCCTATTACTACATACCCCGGTAAACAGTCCCTCCTCAGTTTTCCTGTAGGCCCCCTTCAGGTACTGGAAGGTTGCTACAAGGTCTTCCAGGAGCCCTCTCTTCTCCAGTCTGAACACCTCCCTCCGCCTGTCCTCATAGGAGAGGTGCTCCAGCCCTCAGCATTTTTGTGGCCCTCTGTAAGATCCTGGCTATTGTGTGCCTCAAACCTTGTGAGATGATAAGGTCTGGAAAGACCTGTGTGGAAGGAAGAGGTGTTGATTGTGTTGATTGATCCAAGTGTCTCTGTTCCCCTCCTTTGGCTCCTTGCAGATATGCCTTAACAAAAGGAAGAGGTAAGTTCTGCATAGGTGGGACTGTCTTTTCTTTAGTTAAGTGCTCCTGCTGACTGCACCATGGGGGAGGTGGATGGTAGGCATCACACTACTTCTAGCTTATGGAGCTCATGCAAACCAACACCACTCCCTGTGGAAACTGGGAATGCCTCTCAGGAGTCTCAAGGGTATAAAGGGACAGAAAAATATTGATCTGTGTGCACCCAGCACCGAATAACAGAAGACTTGGACTGATCCAGTGAGACGTCGCTGGATCCAAGGGTGGTGATAATCTTTTATCTTTCTCTTATTCACTCTCTCACTCCCTCTATCTTCTCCTCTTTTCTAATAACTCTTTCTTCCTCTTCCTCAAAATTTAGTCGCGCTGTAAAATAATCGCCTACAAAAATTAACACTTTTATCCATACCGTTCCATTACGGAGAACTAATAGATTGTTCTGTTATTGTTCCTCGGAGTCACTCTTGTGACTCTGCTGCCCCGGCCACCCTGCCTTGCAGGGACAGCCTCTTTCTGGGTATCACAAAGATTCACCTCCCTCGTTGTCCACTGAGTAGGACGAGACACCCTCCTCTGGACCCGCTCCATCAGGTCCATGTCCTTCCTATGTTGAGGGCTCCAGAGCTGGATGAAGTACTCCAGGTGAGGTCTTCATACCCCATTATTGCTTCAATGTTCTAAAGTAGTTAAAAATAATGAACTGTGTGTACAAGTTGCTTCTTAACAAGTTACAATTATTTGAATTGGTGTATCTTTAAGAATATCAGATGTTCAATAACTGTGTAGAAACTTGAATGTGTCATCTGGAAAATATAATTTTAATAGAGCTCTGTTAGAAAAGAAGTTTATTTGGAGACCACTGAAACCGAAACATACTTTCCCTTCTTTCTTGGAGTAAACCCCAACATAAAACAATTCTATTAAAAAAAATAACCAAACCAAAACAACAGCAACAAACAACTGCTCTTTTTTTTTTTTTTTTTTTTTTTAACCAGTAGTCTCTTCCACTGTCAGGTCTTAAAAAGAAAACATTAGATGTTTCACTACATTTTTTTATCTCTTTATTGACAACGTTACAATGCTCTGAATTTGGCTAAACAAAAGGAGCACACAATAAATTAGTCAGGTAAAATATACTTTCATTACCTCTGTGAAAGCATCAGAAACCTTGGCTTTGGCAGCTTCTCCATGTAGTACTGAAACATAAAAAGTAGAGAAAAACTTTTGCTGTCAAAACATCACATGACTTGTAGAGGGAAGATAGCTAAAATGTGTTTGCATTATGCCATCATAATACTGCGATACAGCAGACAGAGGTTACCTTCAGATGTATCTTCTTAAGATCTTTATAGCTATCCAAATTTAGAATTTTTTAATACAGATGGATTGATATTGTTGCTCACAACATAATTTCAGTGGGGAGAGATGAAAGTACTCAGAAAAAGCCCTCTTGCTTTAGTAAGTCTTTATTCTTTTGGGCACTAACAATTTACTTCCTGTCATGTTGGTATGAAATTGTGTTTCATATCTTCAGCTGCTTATCTTGTCATTAATTTTGGAGGAGCCTAATGTGTTGGACTAACAGAGTTCTTATCTTTAATTCCAATACATTTTGATTTTATCCTAATCTGAGTCAATGCTGGTTCAGAATAGTGAAAAACACATCAAATTCATATGCATATAATCCATGTGTGGCCACATATGCGTCAGCAACACTTGGGCAGGTACTTCAATTTTTAATTTTTTTATTAACTTTTTTTAGTCTGTACTTGATTGCTTTACTGCTAAAAGTAATCCTCTAATGACAGTGATTTCAGCTATCACTTATATTTATTTTCTTCATAAATCAGCGGATTCCCACATTTCTTAAAAAGCAGGAATTAATTCACTGGTGTCTAAATATTACAATCTGCTTGTGTTTGCATAGCTGTGTCTTTAAAAACAAAATGAGTAAACCCACAGTTTATAACACAAGTTTATGTCACCAGTATGAAGCAATCAAGTATGGCTGTGGTTTTTTTTGAAGTGCTTGTGTGAAATTAATTATATTTAACTTTATATGTTGTCCACTATGAAGTTACAACGACAAAGACAAAAAAATTTGCATAAAACCTGTCTCTGTGTCATCTCAGTTAAATAGCCATTTTTCAAGATCTCTCCTTTAGAAGGCATTTTTTTACATCTTTGATGAACATTGCTATTTGAATCAAGGTATTTAAATTATTGTTTTTCAAAGGCCTTTAATTTTCCTACTACATGGAACAGAAATTATAATTCCAGTTCTTAAAACACAGTAGTAGTGAAAATGTGACAAGATGATGTATTTGTAGATGTGGGGTTTTTTTATCTTCCTCTTTTTCTGTTCCATCAGAGGGTCACTGACACCTCTGAACTTTAATTGTTGTATCTTACCTTCCATTTTGCAGTATTTGATGTAGAAAAAGTCTCTCAGATGAGGTTAGACTAGTACAGATTTCATTATTTCTTTGTCTATTGCCTAAGGACAGATGTATTGTGCCGTATGCAGCCTGCTAAGAAACTTATTTAATGTTTCAGTGAATAAATGTCCCTGGATATTAAAAGAATCCTCATAACTGTGATGTCTATAGAGTACGGGGAAAAAATCACAGTAAAACTGTCTATGGTTCTTCAAAATGGAGTTTGCTAAACTCATGAAGGGTAAGAAACAGAAACTGGTGCTTCAAGGGATCTCTATAATTCTGTGTTCCTATGTCTCAAATAAAAACAATAGAGGATATTAAACATCTGTTTCATAGAATTATAAAATCAATGAACAGTTTAGGTTGTAAAGGTCATCTAGTCCAACTCACCCCGCAGTGAGCATGAACATCTTCAAATAGATCTGGTTGCTTAGAGTCCTGTCCAACCTCACCTTGAATGTTTCCAGGGATGGGGCATCAGCCACCTCTCTGCTCAACTTGTGCCTGTGTCTCACCACCCTCATAGTAAAATAATGAATTCCTTCTATCTAGTCTAAATATATTCTCTTTTAGTTTAAAACAATTACCCCTTGTCGTATCACCATAGGCCCTACTGTAAAAGGGTGCCTATAAAAAAGGTGTCCCCACATTTTTTATAGGCACCTTTTTACTTTCTCTAAGTCTGCAATAACTCCCCAGAGCCTTCTCTCCTTCAAGCTGAACAACCCCAACTTACAGGAGAGGTGTTCTGTCCTTCTGATCACTTTTATGTACCTCCTTTGGACCCACTCCCAACAGGTTCACATCCTTCTTGTGCTAAGGACTCCAAAGCTCTATGCACTACTCCAAGTGGGGTCTCACCAAAGCAGAGGGGAGGAATCATCTCCTTTGACCTGCTGGCCATGCTTCCTTTGATGCATCCCAGAATATGGTTGGCCTTCTGGGCTGCGAGCGCCCACTGCTGGCACATGTCCAGCTTTTCATCCTCCACTACTCCCAAGTCCTTCTCTGCAGTGCTGCTCTCAGTCTCATTGATATAGCCTGTATTGATACCAAGAATTGCCCCATCCCAGGTGTTGGACCTTGCACTTGGGCCTTGTTGTACCTCAGGTTCACACAGGCCCACTTTTCAAGCTTGTCCGGGTCTCTCTGGAGAGTATCCTGTCCCTCTGGTGTGTGAACCACACCACTCAGCTTCATGCCATCTGCAAACTTGATGAGGGTGCACTCAATCTGTCTGTGTCATTGACGGAGATATTAAACAACACTGTTCCCAGTATGGACCTCCTGGGACACCAGTTGTCACCAATCTCCATCTGGACATTGAGACATTGACTACTATCCTCTGGACGTGACCATCCAACCAATTCCTTCTCAGAAAACAGTCCATGTGTGACATCCTGATCTCTCAAATTTATAGACAAATCTGTTGTGGGAAGCTGTTGTTGTCTTAGTCTCTGATTCTTACCCATAAACTTTCAATCTGCTCATGGCTATTCATCAGTGACAGCTCTTCACACTCTATCCATCTCTTGATGTAGAGGGCAACCACTCTGCCTCTCCTCATATGACTTGTTCTCTAAACCCCTCATGAGCTTGGTAGCTCTCCTCTGGATATGTTCCAGCATCTCAACGTTTTTCCTATAATGAAGGGTCCAAAACTGAACACAGTGTTCAAGATGAGGCCTCACAAGTGCCGAGTACAAGGGCACGATAACTTCTCTTCTTCTGCTGACTACATTATTCCTGATACAAGCCAGGATCCTGATGGCCTTCTTGGCCATCTGGGCACACTGCTGACTCATATTAAGCCAGCTGCCTACCAGCACCCCCAGGTTCTTTTCTGCTGGGCAGCTTTCCAGTCACTCATCCCCAAGCTTGTAGCATTGCCTGGGGTTGTTGTGACTGAAATGCAGGACCCAGCACTTGGCCTTGTTATATCTCATACAATTGGCCCATCAATTCAACCTGTCCAGGTCCCTCTGTAGAGCTTTTCTGCCCTTAAGCAGGTCAAGACCCCCCCCAATTTGTTGTCATCTGCAAACTTACTGAGGGTGGTCTCAGTCCCCACGTCCAGGTCATCAATAAAAATTCCAAACAAGACTGGTCCCAAAACTGAGCCCTGAGGAACACCACTGGTGACTGGCAGCCAGCATGATTTTACCCCATTAATCACAACTCTCTGGGAATGGCCATCCACCCAGTTTTTAACGCAGCGAAGAGTCCATCTGTCTGTACTATATTTTGCCAAATTCTCCAGGAGAATGTTGTGAGAGACTGTGTCAAAGCCCTTACTAAAGTCCAAGTAGACAACATCCACAGCCTTCCCCCAATGCAAAAGGTGAGTCACATGGTCATAGAAAGAGATCAGGTTGGTTAAGCAAGACCTGCCTTTCATAAACCCATGCTGGCTGGCCCTGATCTCTTGGCTGCCCTGCAATTTCTGTGAGAGCTCACTTCAGAACACTTTCAAAGTGCAGGCTGGAAACTCTGAACTCACAAATTCAGTATCCATTTTACATAAACATGTATTCAGCCTTGACATTTGCATGTACACTTTTAACATTTTTGTTTCTTGTGTGAAAGACCAATAAAACTCAGATATTCTTTCTATGCTACAAGAGAAGCTAGCACAATAGGAAATGAACCTTCGTTGGAATTAGGACTGAAGAGAGTTTTGTGATAATCATCAATGAATTAGAAGCAACAAACCTCACTGCAAGTAGCACAGGTCCCTATACCCCATGTAGAATTAATAGTTAATCTGAGTCCTATGCATCTGCATTTGTTTATAGGAAATGCTGATCCACCAACTCAAACTCACTTCTTCCACATTACACAAAAAAAATAACAGTCTGAAGCCTGTATTTTTGGAAGTTTGTTTTTATTCTCTACGTCCTTTTTTTATTTATTTGTTGCTTGTGTTTGTTTGTGATTTGTTGTGGGTTTTTTGTTTGTTTGTGTTTTTTTGTTGTATTTGTATTTTTTTTCTTTCCTTTTTTTTTTCTCCCTGTAGAGAGCATTGACAGTAGAGCACTTTAAAGACTGAGAAGGAGACCTGCTCTGCATAGAGTACATGTGTGATCACTTCTATACATGTGCAAGAACAAAAGCCAGTTACAAACCAATTGAGAACCAATCCCAAGTATGAAATGCACCTTCTTTGTGGAGATGCTGTTAAAACAGGCATGTATACTCTCAAACTCTGGTCCTTCTGAGTCTTTCTTCATTACCTTCCATATTCTTCTGGGCTGTTATCAGTCCACATACGAACCTCTGCATTACTGAGATAAAAGACTTCTTTCACTCTTTGAGCTAAGTATCTGTGTGAATGATTTTTTTCATTTCCAATTTCAGGAAGGTGTCAGGATAATATTTGGTTATCTGATCTGAAATATTTTTTCTGGATAGCATTAAACCCCAAAATTTTGTTCTCTGCCTTACCTATGACAGTATGGATTGAAATTGATTTTCTTTTTCTTCTTATTATGGCATGGTAACGTTACTATGTGTGTATGTATGTAACTTAAAGATGAGCAAATGTCAAGTTTTATTTTACACCAAAATGAACTAGAATGTCAGTAAAATTCAGGATAATGTTCAGTGTTTCTTCCCCCCCCCCCCCCCTTTAGTTACATTATTTCTTTTTTTCAAGGATTATTTTGCCACAGAAATCCTAATATTAAGCTAAACCACTCATCTGCTTTAAGATACCTTAAAGCATTCATGCTACTGCAATGTGCAAGATTTATGATTTTTTTTAATGTGGCCATATTACTAGTACTGTCCTTACTCATATGGCAACCATTTTTGGTAAATATATTACTTATTTTTATGTAATCCAAAGACCTAGATGTTAAAATGGCTTTTCCATGTATATTCATTTATGGCTTGAACTTGTACTTTGTATCTTAAAGTATGTGATGCCTGGATCTAAATTGGAATCTAATTCAATGTTGTAATGGAAAACATCAACTTCTTGCACAGATCATCTATCTCCTAAATATCTTGCAAGTTGTATATCAACTAGACAGTTTTAGTCTTTCAGATCAATATCTTGTAAATTATGTTGCTTTCACTTACGGAAATATATGACTCACATTTTTATTGGGACACATTTTTTTCTTTGCTGTCCTCAGAATTCACAGCACATGGCCAAACCTATGAGAGTATGTAAAGTACACATTTTAACTTTGTTTTATTTTTAGGGTTTGGAGTGGGGGTTTTTTGGGTGTTTGTTTGATTGTTTTATTTTGTAGTCACAAATAATACAGTGTATTAAGAGAAACATGTATCAAATATGTTACATTAAAAGTTAAGATTAAATACGCCATACACTTATTTTTCATATTTCATTATCTATCTAATTAAATGCCACCTTTAAAAACAAAACAAGCTAAAAAAAAACCAACCCATACCCAATTAATCTGTATGGACCATAGAGAGCTTTTATGTAGGCTTGTAAATTAATCCCTCAAAGGAAACCATTCTAGAAACATGGACTGGAATGTGAAAGTTAGAAAGTGGGTGGAGGATGGCACCTGTTAAAAACTGTCAGATTTTTTATATTTCTAGAAACTACTGAATTATTTCAGCTTAGCATGAATGAAGTCCTGCCAGGTGCCCTGATTGTGAAATGACATGTTCTTTGCTACTGACCTGAACACCACTACAAGATGAAATAGAACTCTTCTGTGCTGTTTTGCCCCAGCATATTCTATTGCAGTAAATGCAATTTTTTTATCTTCCTACCCATCATTTCTGAGCTATGGTTTCATTATGCTGCTCATTTTTGCATAACCTTGTGTACAAACTCACCAATATCAACACAGGCTAGAACTTTCCCTGATACCTAAAAGGATGTCAAAGTCCTCTCTCTGTGTGCATCTCGCTTCTACCTGCATACAGCACAGGAAGCCTTGGAGTATGGCTGACCTGGTACAGTGGTCTCTGCATGCTGGTGTAACATTTTCTATGTCCTTTTTCACCACTTAATGCTCTAAGCAATCCAGGACCTCCTACTACTAAGTGCAGGTGTCAACTCTTATCTCTCATTGCAATGGTGTCTCATTGTCAGATGCTAGGAATCTTGGCCTTTCAGTCCTTCCCATAACTTCTCCATAACACTCTCTGCAATACATTCCCCTGCTGCCCACAAGGATAGGATGCAGAATACTGCCTGTATGTGTACACAGCAGATATTTACTACAGGGCAAGTAGCTTAGCTGCTTTGGCTTCAAGAATGTCTAATATTTTTCAGCTCAGTTACACAGCCTGCTGTAGCTAAATTTACTCTGGTAACTTTCCTTAATTAGTTTGGTAGCATGTCAGCAGCTGGCATAAAATTATATGAATTAAAGAGACTGCTAGTATATATTAATGAATGCAAATTCTGATGTCTTCTATTCTTTTATGAACTTTTCAGTTTAATTGTAGCCACAGTCCAATATCCAACACAGAAATCCACAGATCCATTATCCCTTGCATGCTGCCACAATGATACTGTGATGTAGTAAAGGAGCATCCTTACCTCCATGCCTTGACAAAAGCATGTCAGAATTTCAGGTTTAGGACATCAAGTAGCACTTAATATTACTTCCTGCCCTCACATTCAACTCATTTTGAAACAGCCACCTAGAGATACAAATTTTTCTGTGGTTTTACATCTAGTGTGTAGAACATATTAACCAAATTTGAGCAAAGTTCTTTCAAGTCACAGGAAAGGCTTTTCATCATGTGAATACAAATCTTTATATATTCTTCTCTGAGAGTTTCTAAAGAAATCTGCATTAGTGCTGAAAATGGAAAAGCTGAGGACTGCAGAGTCTTTCCTCTGCCTCCATCATCCTACCCAAGGTATTTAGGCTTTACCTACAAAGCAATGTCATGCAAATATCCACTTTTATCTACATACTATACTTGATATAGCAGTGATATAACTGGAAGAGCAGAACCAGTAAATACACTTCACATCTGTAAATGAACAGGCAGCACTGAATGGCACATCTAGATTTACTCTCACTTCTGCATTACCTTGCAAAATCACTGCTTCCTGTACCTAAGTTATCCCTATATGCCTGAAATAAAAGTGAAAATCTTTTGAAGGTTTCACCATGAACTGGCTTCCAATTTTCACTCCAGGCTTCTAGATATATCTTCAGACTGAATATCTAGTTATTTTCCCCCCTAAAATTCTTCATTTTAGGAGTGATACCGTAACAATCCACCTTGTCAGAAGACCACATGCAGTTGCACTGCACAGGGTTGTAGCTGAAGTGGAACTGCTTCTTAGTGTTTAATCTTTTCTTATAGGAGAAGACTATGTCAGTTTGTTTAGCATATCTTTGTTTTCCCTTTGTCTCATCTTACTTCATACACACTTGACATCAAACTCTTCTTGAAGTAGTTACAAATAACTCAGTGCTGTCTGCTGTTTACCCATAGTAAGTGTGGCCTCTGATTAGATTCTACAAGAAAGTAATTGTGTTGACACAGAGGTAGGGACATGGCTAAACCTCTGTTCTTCAGAACTTTCATGGACATGCATGAGTGACTGCAATCTTAGTTAACAAAGGCACTTAAGTGCTCAGGTAAAATACTCAGCCACAACAGGGCTGCAAATTGTAGTCTCAGAATGAAATTTGATGGTGTCAACAAATTATCTGCAGATGTTTTCAGTTGTTTGGTTTTCCCTTTCAGATAAGATCCACTTATTTATTTATATAATTTATTGTAGCAAAATGGCTATTATGAATGATCATTGGCTGAATGGCTGTCCTAGAGGGCCCAACTGAGGTCTGAGGGTTTTTTTTGAGGTGGTGTTTGTTTTTTTTTTTTTTGTATGATAAATAGGGAGAAGGAAACATTATATATAATTGTTGCTGTAATTAAACTTTTCCTATTCTGTTACTTCCTGAACAACACAGGCTTTTTACCACTGATTGTGATTTTCCTAATACTTCATTTGCCCCATTAATATTTTGTTGCTTTATCACTTTTTAAAATAACAATGTGCTAAACCCTCAGACATTTTCTAATAATTCAAGCTCCTGAACAGCCAGTTTATAATAAGCAGAAAGATATAACTACTTTTGTAACTTTTACATTTATTACTAGTAATTCAGTTTGTTAGTGATCTTGTTTACAATGCCTCTTTATCACAGCTCCCAGAATAAGAACTGCAGTAATAGTTTGGCAATAGAATTACAGTATTACATATTTCAGAAAGGTATTATTTAGCCCATTTGTGAAATCTTTTTCAAAGAACAGAATGCAAAGAAAAGGGTCTAAAAATATGGAGTATTTATTAATTTGCAAGGAAAATAAAAATATAAAACCTTGACACTGTGTTAATAGCATTTTTATGGGCGGGGAGGTCACACTTGTATACGCTATTTTGGATAGTTAGTGGATGATTCTAACGTGTGAATTGGGTATGACTGTATCGAAATATCTGGAAAGAAATTAGGATGTAGAAGTGGTTATCTAGTGACATTTTAGATGCCCTGCAGAATAAGAAGCACCTGTAGTGTACAGGAACTACAAGACACGTGCCCTTCAGGTAGATAGGATACCATAGGCCATGCAGGGTTCTGAAGAGAATCTCAAATGGTGCTTAATACCTATGTACTCCTGGAGGGTCTTATTCACTGCTTCTAACTGTCTGCATGTGATCAAGCTGTTTAAAGTCTTATTAGACTCAGGAAGATCTGTCAGTCCTCTATAAACTGTTTTGAACAGAGCCTGAAACTGGATGAATAAGTAGATCTGTAGATGATGAGACTGCAGTGCTCAAGCTCACATTCTGCTCTCTCCTGTTTAGCAGTGCAGATGTAGTCTGAAGAGCCACCAGTTCCAGGTTATTAAAATATTTAGCACAGAGATATAGTTGGCCTTATGAGGTACTTGAAATTTAAGCAATTTTAATTAATTTAATCTAACTAGGATACAGAACTCAAGAAATTCTGCACAGAAAAGCAGGCTGCAAGTATATACTTTGGAAAAAAAAAAGTAGGAATCACCTTTTAAAAAAAGATAATACAACTTTGTTGCTTAACAGTGTGAACCCGAACTACTGGCTTGCAAAGCAGGGATCTCTCCCCAAGGAAATGAAGGGATGGATTACTGTTGTCAAATACATGTACCCATTTACTGGTTCATTCATCACAGACCTCCACTTCCTCTAGAGTCACTGAAAAAGTTTTTCTCTATTTAAGATGAAAACACTGATCCCAGAGTAATGAAAAATGTTGTGTTGTCACTGACTAAACTGCTGCATCTAGAACCTATGCATTTACCTAGTCGGTATGTACTCTCATCAAACTCATTCATCTATTTCTTAATTGAGTTTATGAACAGTTACTTGTGGTGTTGGTGATTTTGTTTTGGTTTGGTTTGGTTTTGGTTGTTTGTGGTTTTTTAATATTTATACACCAGGAGAAACCTTATCCAAATGGAAAACTTGATTTTGTTTGGCTGAAAAATCTCTTGTATAATAGTGACATGTAATATTTTAAAGATGATAACTGCTATTTTTAATCCATAGTGTCAACCTGGTCTGTCTACTGTAAAATTTCAGGATATTTTCCAGTATTTTCCGAGGACAGTATGAGTCCATAACATTCTAAATAAATACAAAATAGGATGTTTCGTGTCTTTAGACCTTCACTGAATTTATGTATTTTCCTTGTATTGTATTTTTGTCTCTATTACAGAAGGAGCCAATATATCAATTTCCATGCCACTCATTCTGGAAATACTATTCTTGAAATATAGAAAAGAAACAAAAGGAAAATAGGGAGGAAAAATAAACAAAAAGTCACAAGTCATTTCTAACAGTAGCAAATTCACTTGTGTCTATTTCTGTAGCACATTTTCACTTAATGTAGAAAAACTTTAACAAAAATCCCTCACTGGTAAATTCTATACATACTGCTTTTCCTTTCTCAAACTTCTTTCCATTTATCCAGATGTTATTATTTTTACAGGAACATTCACACTGCATTAAGGTTTGGTATTGTATTTCTTCAATGTTTCATGAAAAGTAATAGTTTGGAGAGGTTCCACACAGACTGCATGCAAAAGATTTTTGTTCTTCCATAGACAGTGTCCTACTGATCAGCATGAGTTGTTCATTACTTAGGCAGAGAGAAAAAAATGTTTTTTACTGTAATGCTTTATCATTAATTGCAGACCTCATGTGAAACCACTGAGAACAAACAGAGTGTTATTGTTGACTTAATCAGAAATTGGATCAATCCTTCAAAGAATAAACTTTGCTAAATAACAAGTAGCAAGGTCAGGTTCATTATTTAATTCAGGTCAAGTGTTTCATAATAGGCCCTAGGCTATAAAGTATAGAGAATTTTGGACTACGATCTCTTCAAATTGTTTTTTTGCAGTAGTTTTAATAGGAATAGTCCCATTACCTTCTGGACACAGTGATAACACCACATCTACCTTCATAGAAAGCTGGAATTTTTCAATTCTTGACATATTTTCTTTGCAAGTATGTCCCAAAATATTCATTCTGATTTGATATGTGGACAGCAGGAAATAACTATCAAGATTAGTCAGTTATCCCAAATAAACAGTAAATTTTGTGATTACTTCTGATATGAAAAGTAATTTCAAAATACAGATTCATTGACCAAATTTGGTCAATCTATGATTTGATTATGATTATGAGCACATTGATAAGATATAAGTTTCATGATTGAAATTGAAGTAGCTATGGAAAAGAGAATTGAGTAGGAAGGGAACGATAAAAAAAACTTTAATTTCCCTTTCTTATGAAATTCCAAACATTTTAACGGTAAAATGTAATACTGAATATGCACATTTTGAGAGTACCAGAGCAGATTGCATATACAGATTTTTTTCTCCCCCCTCAGAAATGTGGGATGTGAAATTTAAGCTTTATGCTATTAATCATTATCTTGTGACTTTCACTGTGAAGTGATCAGCTGTTCTGCAAATATATACATTCACTTCTTTTCAGTAATTTCCACTCCACTGGAATACAAATTTTGGATTTCCTTTCTCAAATGTGCAATTCCATTTGCTGACTTCCAATTATCAGAACATGATGGCTTTTATTGCTTTTCAGAATTAATGATTATTTTACAAATGATTTGGCATTAAAACAATTCTGTTCACTTTAGTAAGTATAATCTTAGACATATATAAATATTTTAAGACCATGTTGTGAAACAGATTCAATGCTGTGTCCTATTTCCCTATGAAGTATGTATCCTTATTCTAACATTAAAAAACAGGACACAATTCCAGACATTCAAAACTGAACAGCAAGAGATTCATCCATATTATTACTGTGTGACCCAGTACAGACTAGGGAAGTAGATTATCTAAATTCAAAATAAAAAGAATCTTTAGTCACACTTTTTAAGACATTAATTTTCTACTTTTATTTTTCAGAATTTAAGTAATTTAATTTTCTTCACCTCACCCAAGTTTGTGTATGTGCCTCATAAAGATGAATAACAGTGGCTGATAGCATGTTTCAATGTAGGCAGTGGTACAGAAGGGCTGAGTTTTTACCAGGTTGCTCATTAACAATCACAGGAATTTACAGCAAGAGGAATAACAAAAAGAAAACCCAAAAGATAGCCTAAAGTGAAAACAAAAAAAAAACAACAACAAAACCAACCAACTAACCGACCAAAAACCAAACCAAACCAAAGCAAAACAAAAACAACCCAACCAAACAACCCACCACCACAAAACCAGCAGCAACAAGGAAAATGTGATACAGCAGAAGCCGATATTAAGTGCCCAAAGACCTGTACTTTGTTGATGACGTTGCTTCTGGACAGCATCTCTGAAAACGGATGAAGGTTTAAGATCAGATCAGAACTAAAGTGGTTTATTGAGAACACATGACTAATGAACAATAAAGTACTCATTCAGGATCAGTATCAACAATGCAACAGATAAACCACACTTACAAATTTTTAACATCACTAAACATCAACAAATTTCCAAACACCTTTACTTCACTGGTCTCAAGAAGTTCCATTTCCTTCTCAGATGCCTTCTCTTCACCACCTCAATGATAGGGGATCTTTTCTAGACCCTTTCAGGCTGACTCCCTGTTTCAAAAGTGTCTTTTTAATTTCTTGTTAGCATTTGATGGTCACATTATTCAGCTTTATCAGTTTCAGAGAAATGCATTCTCAGACAATTTTGAGTGTCCTATTCTTACACACTGTTTACACTCCTGTTCCATCTTATGAACTATTGTTAACCGGCTCATTTTGCGAAGGCTGGGCCATGTGAGTGCTCTTGCAACTTCCATGAAGTTGGGATACATACATTTGGATTACATACTCCAAATTACAGTATTTAAAATGCTATGTTAACCTGTCAGATGATACTAAATGGGATGAAGTTTCATTGCTGCATTTACAATGCAATTTTTAAATTCACGACAAAGTTCTGCCATTAGAGAATATGTGCCCTGTCATGCTTAATATGGTGAATCACTTACTGCAGGTGGTAACCTTTCCTTACATCCTCTCACCATTGTTATACTTAACTGAGTTTAAAGATGATAGAAATCTGTATACTATATATATAGCTATACAGGAGCAATTCTTATCCTAACAATTCCTGCTGTAATGAATTACAGTGGGAGAGTATTAAAGCTGAATACACTAAAATACTAAATACTATAGAGTATTTTATTATGGTCCACATTCAAGCAACGTCTTTAGCTGCAGAATATAATTCCCCTTGTTATGTAGACAGCGTGATACGAAAATAATTCTGGAATGAGCAAAAACTGTTAGAACACTCAATTACTAGAAGAACACCATGCCACAGTGTACAGTATGCTATCCATTAAACCAACTTCTTTCCAGGGAGGAGATTACACATAATTTAAAACATGACTGCTGTCTCTCTTTTCTAAATCCCCTGAGATAAATTTTATGCTGTGATAAATCATTGAATGGACAATAAAGATTGGCCCAGCTTGCAAACTTCTGCATTTTGAAATTAAGTGCCACAAACCCTAGGGTTCAAATTTTAACAGTACTTTTGAACAGAAAATGAAAGAAATCATCCTAACTGGATTTGCAACAAACTTAAAGAAATATTTGACAACATCGCTTCAGGAAATTTGGTGTAATATCTAACACACATGTGTGTGTATGATGTGTATACATATATAAAAATATATCTGGATTAGTTTATGTCTAGAGTTTAGTATTGCTAGGTTTCACAGTATTATACCAATTTTCACAATATATCTGTAGTTATCTTTTCAGTGATTTACTTGCCACAGAAATGATTACATTTTCAAGTATGACTCTAATATCACATTTGTGAAAAAAATGTAAGACATGAGCCAAATGAAACCTCAAACGTCAAAACCAAGAAGCCAAGGATGTTCATGAAATAAAGTATATCAAGTTTATTTCAAATAATTAGACTTTGCAAAGGTGTGAGGGCTGGGAAAGGGTTATAAATTCCAATAAAATGCCATGTATTCAGGTTTATCTTCAGAAAATGGAGATTGAATGCAATGTTCTCTTTATATTCAATAATTTTTAATGTA
>JANHFX010010311.1:0-12913 GCA_027560015.1 Chloroceryle amazona | reverse complement strand
ACATCGTCTCCGGTGCCATCGCCGGAGCGGTGGCCGCCGCCGCCACCACTCCTCTGGACGTCTGCAAGACCCTGCTCAACACCCAAGAGAACATGGCCTTGAGCTCTGTGAACATCAGCGGACACCTCTCGGGCATGGTGAACGCCTTCAAGACTGTCTACCGGCTGGGGGGAGTTTCGGGGTACTTCAGAGGGGTCCAGGCACGCGTCATTTACCAGATGCCTTCAACGGCCATTGCCTGGTCAGTGTATGAATTCTTCAAGTACTTCCTGACAAAGCACAAGCTGGAAAAAAGAACGTCCCTGTGAAGGACTCCTAGGGAATGGAAGCCTCTGCGTCCCCTCTGCGCGTGTCTCTGTGCCTGCTTCAGCCAGCTCCGTGGCTCTGCTAAGGGTCACGCCAGGTGGATTCACAGCTGACATCCACTTCTCCCTCCCCGAGGAAGGAGAGGGCTTAAAGTGGGCCTCAGCTGTGTTTCCCCTCCTTGCTTCAACAATTAAATAGTTTATAAAGACTTATATTAATAATAATATATATAATTTAATAACTTTATTTTGGAGAAGTGAAATCGCTAACTGGTATTTTTCTCTGGAGAAGATTGAAGATGTAGTTTACTCCTCACCAGAAGGCTTAGGTTATAAGGCCTAGGCTGGGTTGGTGTGGTTTTTTTACAGCAAAGAAGCAAAATATCCCGTCACAGAACTTACTTTTTTATATAAATATAAAATAGATGGATAATGTTTATCCTTTATTTTTCTATGTAGGCATTTGGGTTGTTTTGTAACTAGGACAGCTGGATGCTGAGCTGTTTAAAAGGGCTGAATTCTTCCATCCTCTGTAAGGAAGACATAAAAGCATTTATTTTTATAGCCAGATTGGCTTTAATTGTAATGCATTTAGCCCCCCAGTGGTGGCCTGGATTCTTTTTGGGTGTCAGGGTACTTGGTAGCCCCTTGAGACTCACTGGGGTGGGTAGGAGGAATGGGGACACCACTTCTGTGAACTGTAGGACACCAAAGAGGGGCAACCCAAAATACCTGGCCACTTTTTTGGGGAGAGGGGAAAACTCAATTTCATTTTTTACAAGGAGAGTTGTTTTTTTTTTTTAAAAAAAGTAGATTTTAAAGAATATTTGTAGGGTTTTTTCTGCAAAACTTTTTTAAAGGTACATTTTTATGGTCCGTGGTCGCTGAACAACCTCCATCCTCCTTTAATTTATTTATACTTCTTTTTCACTAAAGCCCTGGTCCCGCTGACAGGCGTGACCGTGCACGTCTCCATAGCTGGTGGGTCAAAGCAGGGTGCACGGAGCTGCTTTGGTCCCTCAGGGTGGGGGCCGAGCTTCTGTTTACAGTCTGGCTACGGAGTCACGAGGGTCTCATTCTGGCAGCCCCAAACCAGCAGCGGGGCAGTGAGAACCTTGGGGAGTCCTCCTGGCAGAACCGAAGCCACCTCCCAGCCCAGGTCTGACAATAAGCTGCTGCTCATCTCTTGTCAGGGAGAGGAAAACAAACCAGCCTGAAACTCGAGGTTCCTTGTGCAGTGGGTCTGGTTTTGCTGTGCAGGATGCTGAGCGTGGTGGTGGCCAGTGAGGCTGTGCCTGCTGCATGCCCCTGCTCCTCCTGGGAGTGGCTCTTTGAAACCAAAATGCATCTTTTAGCTGGTTCCTGGGGAGATCAGTAGCTAATGAGGGATTCTGGGGGCCTGCGTGTATAAATACGAGTTACAGGACCCCTACTGCACATCTCCAGCCTCCCTGGAACTGGCTCTGCCAGCAGCAGCTGATGTCTTGAGCTGGCACCACCTCCTTACTGGAGATGTGGCTTTAGCTTGCTGTTGGAACTGGATGGGTCTACAAGGGACAACTTTTGGGCTGGCACGTGGCACTGGCGGTGTCCTGTCAGGCAGGCGCGTTGCGTAGGATGACACTAAACAGAGTGAATCCTCCTGCTCCCTCCTTTGGAGAAGGTAAATCAAAGAGCACCAGTTGGGTGGTGTTGAATGTGCCTTGTATTAATTAACTTTCTGCCACTGATAATGGTGAAATGAGCTTCTCGATGCCTTTTCATCACTTAAACTGAATTAATCACTGTGTCAAATGCACCCTTTGTCTTAAAGTGTGAAAAATTGTTGGCTGGAGGCCACGGGTGGGGATGGTGCAGCTCGAGGGATCTCTTGGCAGGTGGAGGCTCTCGAGGCTGGGGGTCCCTGAGCTGTCTGTTAGCCTTGGGTTGCTATTTCTATTGACTTGAGAAACTGGGGAGGCACTAACAAGGACCAGAACTGCACAAAATATGTCAGAGATGGGCATAAATACTTAGGTGAAAATTCTGTGTCACTTTAATATTAGAGGCAAACTGTAGCATAGCATGGAAAGTGACAGCTTTCGGTGTGACTCCAGTAGCTAGGAGTCCAGGACATCCTCCTCCTCTTCCCCTGGCTGCTTAGCTTTAATACTTCTGGCTTTCCCTAGGCTGTTCTGGGAGAATTTCATCTCCCACTTGGAGTAACCTCTGAGGAGTTGAGACACAAAGGCTGGACTTGCCCGGGGATGGCTCTTGTGTCCGTGGAGCAACGGGGGTGGTCGTGGTTTTGGCCAGCTGAGCGCTGTCCTTGGAGGGGACGATGATGTCGTGCTTTGGTTGCTGGCTGGAAAAATGTGTGTCCGGAGTTTGGATCATAGAAATAATTGTCAACCAGGTTTTCTTCAGAACTTGCTCTGCCTCAAGCTGAGAATGGGTGAGGAGCACTTGTACATCTAGAGAGCTCTTTACGGACTACCCCGGGTACCCAGTGAAACCAGACTTCCCAGTCTGCAGCTGGGAGAGTGCCCAGTTGCTCTACTCATGGCAGAGGTCTCTCCTATGTTTAAAATGTTTCCTGCTCTGTGTGATGCTGTGTGATGCTGGATCCCTTCACCAAAGCCCCTCCTCATCCCTTCTAAGCTTGCATTTGAAAGTTTTGCTGCGAGTGAGGTTTTATTTGGACGTGGTATGTGAAATGTGTGGTATGTTTGTCTGCAACAAACGCACATGTTATTTAAGGTGGAGGATGAGTAACTTTGTCTGCTGTGCTTCATTTTTTTATATCTATTTTTTACCTGCCTTGGAATTTAATGCCTTTCCTTAAAAGTATATTTAACAATGCAGGAGTTCATTTGTGAAATGCTGCTACAGTTGTATCACTGGAGCTCAAGGAAATAAAATATTCTGATTTTTGTCCTTTTAGGCTCATGCTTGTGGCTTTCGTTAGCTGTTGTTGGGCATCCACTGGGGCTGAGCAGCAGGAGGGTGTCTGGCTCTGGAGGTGGCAGCCGGGCAGGCTGATCCCTGGAGGAATGGTGCCTTCTAGTGTTGCCTGAACACTTGGTCAGCTCAGCACCTCCCCATCCCAGTCCAGTCAAGCCCTTCGTCATCACGCTGGAGGGTGAAAATACTTCTGAGAGGGGTTTAGCTGACATCTGTATCGTGGGCTTGTGCTCCTCTAGGAGCCGCTGAAGAGTTTTGAAACACAGCCCTCTTGGCAGGGAGTTGGCCTCAGAGATTTGCAAAGCAAACCCCCAGACTGCAGCTCGTTCAGCAGCAAAGCAAATTCCCTGCTGGAAGAAAGTGCATGAGGTGAAGGCTCTGGGGGAGCTGCTTATTTGCTGAGGTTTCAGTAATATTTACAGCTTCATTGGAAGGGGAAAACCCTGCTTTAGATCTTGCCTTCACCTTCAGTAAAGAGACATTGGTATGGTTCCTGCAGAGCACGGGGGCTGGGGGGGGGCAGTGCTTCCCATAAAGCTGAGCTGAGCAGCACTGGGGTAATCAGAGCTGGAGATGCCCCAGAGCCTGGGACTAAGCTGCCCCCAGGGCAGTAGGACCCCCAGGGCTTGGCCAAGGTGGGTTCTAAGGAAAACCAGTGAGTCTGAACCCAAGCGTTTCCATTATGAAATCTCCAGTGCAGAGTGACTGTTTCAGCTCTGGGGGGAAAATGTTTCTGACCCTGAGGTAGCGCCATGTGGGAGTTCTGGTTTCCAGCTCAGTGTCTGGTGCAAATAGAAACCTCTTCTGGGGCAGAAGTTGGAGGTATTTTTGGCCCAGGTTTGATTTTTTTTTTTTGGTCTATCCAAAATCTACCATACCCTGTTTCTACCTCTGACTTTCTGATGCTGTCAGAAGGGCCTGGGATTCCTGCAAGTCCTTTTCCTCCTTTTCACCACTGATAAACCTGGCAGAACTGCATGGTCCTTGTTACAAACTGAGCCCTGAAACCCAGGGTATCTTAACAGACCATGCAGTGTGCATCTCTGACTTGAAAAGGCAACAGCCTGGGTAGTCAGGGCTGGATGCAAAGGGAAGCAGCAGCAAGACGCTGTTGTTCCTGATCCACCCTGGAGGAAAAAGGGCTTTTCTCACCTGTTCTTCCCTTTCTCTTTTCCTTGTTATTTTTTTTACTGTCATTGAAAAAAAGAAGGTGCAATGAATTGTTGATGTGCTGGGGTGTAGACCAAGCTGATGACCTTCAGGGACAAGATTAAAAAATGAACTGTCTACCTCATTAGACCCAGGGGACTATGGGATTTTTACTACTGAATTACCCCAGGATGTCAAACTTCTCATTAAGTCTACTAAATAAAGGAAAAACACCCAGAAAAAAATGACAAACCTATGAAAAGAGAAGCTGTGCCCTGGGAGAAGCTTTACTCACCTGCCTGAGAGGGACGTGTGGCTGCATGACATCCTCGAGGACTCCTCACTGCTCTCCCTCTGTTTTTCCAGTGAGTAACTTCAACTTTTCTTACGTTTCCTCTGGTTTTGGTTTGCCAGAAGTTGTCTGACTTCCTCGAATGCTTATTTTGTGCTGTGTCCCACTGCTGCTGCAAGTAATAATGGAAAATGAGGCTGGTTATTGGGAGGGGGGCAGGTATTGCTCATTAGGAAAGTGTGGGGTGGCTTTAGAGCTGGGAACGAACTGGGCTGAGCCCCTGTTTTCCCAGCAGGAAAAGGCTGTGGTTGGGAGAAGGGAATGATTTTTCCTTGCATGGAGGGGCTGGCTGAGATTGAGGAAGGCTGAAAGACCTCTGCAAAACATCACGGTCAATGGTTATCTCTTCTCCCTCCTTTCTGCTTTAAACCTCTGGCATCTGCTCAGCTGTCAGTGGCCGTTGAGTGGAAGTGGGGAATTCCTGCAGCCCAGCAGGGTGGGACAGATCACGGGGCAGATGGATACTGAGCATCACAGAGGGAAACCTGGAACAAGCAAAGCCCGGGGGCACTACCCCAGCTCCTCCATCCCCTGCCAGCTTTAGGGACAGCTGCCTGGGAGGAGGAATGAGCTGCTGGAGGTGCCACTCACAGGCATGCGGCACTTGCCAAGAGCCATGGCACTGATGTCCCCTCACCTCTGGGCTGGGTGGCGTTTTGCCCTGGGAATGCATCCAATTGACACTAATGGCTTCTTTGGAACCAGCACAGAGAGTTGTGTAAATATCTCCTGAGAGTATTTTTGAATGTGTCTTAATTATCTGTAGAAGTAGCAACTCCTGAGAAGATCTACAGGGCACTAGGTGGTCACTTTGCTGTGCCCAGCACTTGTTCACATGTTGCAGTCCTGGGTGACCGCCAATAATTAAGCTTCCTTCTGCTGTGCAGCCCATGTTTTATAAACTCTCCAACTGGTATTTTTCCCAGGGGTCTGTAATACACAGGATGAGCAGAAGACAAAAATGAAATAACTTTAATATCTCAAATCTTGCCCAGGTGAAAGGAGAACAAGCAAGCGAGGGTTTTGCTGGAGGGCAGAAGGTGTGCCCGGAGCATCAGTGCTGAGCGCAGTGGGATGCTGGGGGATGAATGCTCCCTGGGCCATGTGGATGGTGGTGGTGACGATGGCCACATCCCCGGGACAGTGCTTGGGGACGGTGTGGGTGCAAGGGTTACGTGCCCCAGAGGTGTGGGTGCTCTCCCCCGTGCTGTCAAAGACCCGGCGTTTCCATTTATGTTTAAGTCGCTTGATTAATCCAGGATCTAGGCTGTGTTTGGTTACCGCGTATGATGATTATCTTTGTTTCTCTTCAAATATTGTTTCTGCTTTAAAGAGTAATGAACATAAAGGCAAATATCTCACCTTTTCCCTCTTGAAATTTCATTAAGCTGTGTGTTTACCTTCATGACAAGATGCAGCCCATGGAGTGAAAGGTTTTCCGGCCCCACCTTAACCTGCTATCTTATTCTGCTGTGATTGTCCACAAAGGGAATAAAAACACTTTTATTTATCCACAAGATTTAATTCCTTTTAAAAGACAAGGGATCCTTTGGTAGAACAGGTAAGTGTTTTCCGCTGGGCTCTGCAGGTGTAAGTCTGTCGTGGAGCATTGCAGCATGTCTGCAGAGGACAGGGATGTAATTCCAGCCCTAAAAAATGCCCATTTTGGGCCATCAGCCTTTTGGTCCTGTAATTAAGTAGGTCCCCTACCCTCAATATACATCCCCCAGAGCAGCATCCTCCTTCACGTCGCTTACTGCCTGTTTTGCTGACAGCACAGAGGCCCCAGTGTTAGTATTTTTGGTGGGAGGAGGAAAATCAGGCTCTTCCCTTATTTTCTCTTTTACCTGCACCAATTTACGCAGCAAAAGTCTGTCATTGCCTGGGGAAAACTGAGCTCTCCAAAAACTGCTCAAGAGAGGCAGGTCTGCAACAGCCAGCACAGCCAAGGCACAAACATCGATCAACTGAATCCTCTGGGTACATTAATCCACCTTCATTTAAGGCTTTATCTTATTTGCTTTAAAGCTTTGCCCCCCAGAAGGGTTTTAGCAAGTGGTGTGAGAAGTGTGCAGAGATGGGTGCCCCTGGGGCTGCTTTGCAAAGGAGATGAGCAGTCTCCTGGTGAAGAGTGTGGTAAATAAGTAAATACTGTGGTAATTCCTCCTTTCACCAGTGCAAACAGAGGATGAGGAGGGTTGATGTGCCATTGACACCCAGCAAAAAAAACCCACTCGGCAGGGAGAGGTGAAATATTGGCCATTTACTAAATAATGCCCAGCAGTTGCTTGGGCTGAGAGCGGGGAGACCTGGAAGAAAGCTTCAAATAGTGCCCCTGTCCTCTTGCAGACTACAAAATCTGGGTAAAAATTGAGTAGGTGTTGGTGTCACCGATAAAATTAACTCCTTGGTCCCTCTTCTGAAGCTTGAGAGCTCCAGAGCCTGGGTTAGTTGGGACCCTGGTACTTTGCTTGCTGTTGGTGCCCAGGTGTGGGGCTCCGTTGTGTTGAGTCAGGTCTTGTAAAGGTGCCTTGAAGGCCCCCCAGGTCCTGCTCCAGGATTTCTCACCTAAAATTCTCCATTTGCCTATTAGTTGGCATGAAAATCCCAACATTTCCATAGTACCTGTAGTGATGGGGACAAGGCTGTGGCTTTGGGGTGCAGCCCTGGGGTTGAGAATTCTTGCTGCTGGCTGCAGTGGTGACCATGGCCATCTCCTCATCTAATTAGTCTGGGCAGCAGGCGCTGGAATTGAGATGGGAAACGACCCAAATCATTCTGGATTTGGTGCCTCTTCATGCTACTGTCGTCAAATACATCTTGTTTCTGGGGAGCAGGGAACTGAGCCCCCACTGTGGTTTTATACAGAAGCTTGGGGATTCCTGGAGGGCCTGCTGCAGGAGCAGGGCAGGATTGCTGCCAACTTGTCAGTTTATCCCTGTTCCCCCTTCTAAAGGGCTGCAGGATAAAATCTATTATGAAAAAGTCCTGTTGTAGGGGGGAAAAGCTGATGCAGGTATCTGCTCACTGGAGAACATCATGGATAACCAGATTTAAACACTGGTATTTGGGGAAAAACTCGGTTTCATCATGGAAACTCTACAGTGAGCTGAGCAATCTGCATCCCCCCTGCCTCATACGTGACGATACCTAGCAGCAAACAAATCAGACAGCTGCTGGCAGAGCTCCTGGCCACCGCAGCGCTCGCAGTCTAGAAAAAGGATTAACATTATCTAGCTGGTACAAAGAGAGCCCACGTTCTGCTTGCTTCAGACCTGGCTGGGGGGAAACATCTGCATACATTTGAGGGGAACATCTGGCTGTTTGCTGCAGCCTCTGGGCTGTTCTCTCCTCTGACAGCCCCATGGCTGGGGAGGGAGTTTTGCCCTGGCCCCAACCGAGAGGCACAACCCTTGGGACAATGTTTGTAAAGCATTTGGAAATCCTTCTGCGGAGGAAGTTACTCTGGGTGTACCCAAAACTACTCTGTCCTGTGTAAATCCTCCTGACCTCCACCCCTGGAGCTGCCATCCCCCATGAGAAAGTGGCTCCAATTGAAAAGCTGCTTCCCTAGAGCTCAGCAGCTGCTTTTTCCCAGTTAACCCAGCCATTTATTCTCAGGGGAGTGGTGAGGAGCCCTAGCTGCCCCCACCCAAGCTCTGTTTGTGGAGAGACTTGTGCTAATCCCTTTGCTTTCCGGCACGGCGTGAGCAGGACCCCGGCGTGTGCTGCCTGGGCTCAGGGATCCAGTAGCCAGTGGAAAAGTACAGCGAGAGGCTTTACCAGAGAGCTAATACCCCTGATTTTATCTCCTCTCAGTACCATGGGCTTTTCAGGACAGGGTCCCTTCCTCCTCCTTTGCACCACCACTGCTGAGAGCCCTGGTCCAGGCTCAGGCAGTGCAAAGGGTTGGACATAGAAGATGTGAAAATCAAACTGTTGGAAACTCTGTGTTTGAAGCTGGGAAGAGCTCTCTGGGGGGCAGCTGGGGCTCTGTGGGGCTATGCGTGGCTGAGGGTAGATCAACCTCACTTTTTCTAACACTGTAAGGCCGAAAAAAACTTGCTTTTCTGGACATCTGGTTGCCTCAAAAGGCTCTGGATGAAAAGAAGAGCTGGGGAGACTGAGTGGCCGATATCTTTTGAAAACCCCAGTCCTGGTGCTGGAAAAAGACCTAAGTGGGAACAGAACTGGGCAAAGCCAAGAGCTCCAGCTCCATGAGCATCCTCCCCCACTGACTCTGTGGAGATCCCCCCACCTCCAACACTGTCCAGGGGGAATGTCCTGCCCCGGCTGGAGCCTCCCTTATGTCCTTGCTCTCCCTGGCAGCTTTCTGAGCTGAGGGAAAGGCCAACTCCCCCATGCAGGGCTGGAGGCAGAGCCCAGGCACTGCAGCTGCCTTGTGTGACTGCCTCAACCCCTCCCTGCCCCCAGGAAGGGCACTGCCAGGGGTCCATGGTGAGGTGACCGTGGGTGACACGTGGTGCCCCCCTTTCAGTTCTGGCTTGGGGATAAAGTGATAAGCTGGAGTATTTCTGTTCAGACACCCAGTACCTGAGTCCCAAAGCCTTTTTCTTTGCCCTGTTTCTTTTTCTCCCAAGACTGGAGCATTTCAACACAAAACCCACCCATATATGCTTTGCTCCTGACTCCTTTTCCTGTAAAAATACTTGTCTTATCTCTTTGACTTTCCTTTCTGTGAGTGGGCTGCCATAAATTACCACAGGCAGACGGCTTTGGAAGCACTTCCAGGGCTATTTGCTGCAGATTTCTCTCTGCCTTTGGCTGTTCTTAATAAATGGTGCCCAGACCATAACAGAAGAAAGAGGAGGAATGCGCCTTGGATTTTTGTGAGAGATGTTGAAGGAGTTTCCCATGGCAACACCAAACTGCATTTTACCCCATCTCCAAAGTACCATTTTTATCATTTCCACCCCCTTTCCTTTTCTTTCCCCATTGGGTGCCTATCTTGGTGGAAATCTGCCTCACTGAGTGTGCCACTCAGCTTCTCTCCCTGACCCTCCCCTTGGCATTGCTGCTGCCAGGATGGCTCGAGGGTGGTCCAGCACCTTGAAAGGGGCTGGGGGACTCCCCGCCACAGGACAGCCTTTGCACTGAGGTGCTAGCTGGGTTAGAAAGGGATGAAGTGTTTCTGTAGACCACAAGAGCATCCACAATGAGAAGAGTAAACACTGAAGATCCTCAAGGGTTTTTAAGGGCCCTCAGCCTGTGTGCTTTACAGCGTCACTTGCCCCTCTCCTTGTGAAGCATCTGCTCATCCCAAAAGGCACATCCCAGTGCTGAAGGGTTTCCTGCACTTCCCTTGGAAAGGTCTTTGCGATAGCTGGGTACCAAACCTGGGAGGAAGCACCGGGCTGGTGCAGCCTGGCACTCCGGGTGGCCTCGCATTTCCCATCCCCTCCTCAGCTCCACGTAGAGAACTTGTTCCCACTGCTCTGCTTTGCAAATGTTGTATAGGTCAAGTTGAAGATTTTTCTTGGCTCCAGTCCCACGAGCCCTTGCCAAGTATGTGGTTTATTGCATGCAAATGTTAGTCAACAGTTACATTATCCAAAGGCAGCCTTTTTTCTTTCCTTTTTCTTTTTTTTTTTTGTTTTGTTTTAGCTTTAAAGAAATGATTTGGCACAAACAAGTGTAAATGTTATGTCAGCATTTGACACTATTTAATCTTGATGGACATGTTAGCAGCAGAGCGTGACACTAATTGACAGATGCTAAATGATGCTTTCTGTTTCTAGTTGCGTACCAACAGGAGTTCTGCTTCATTAGCACTGATTAAAACTCCACATCTCCGGAGTTAGGGTGGGATTTTTCTTTTCTGTGTTAATCAGGAGAATATTTGTCACCAGAAAACCTGCCATGTCATTCCCCTTGCTGTGACTGATGCTGTCACACTTGCAGATGATTTGGTGACCCAAATGGTACAGCCCTTTTTTTTTTTGTCCTGCTGCTTTGTATTTGGAAAAAAAAAAAAAGGAAAACCCAAGTGGAAGTCTGTCCATAAAGAAACCACTTGGGGGTTACAGAGAGGAGGGCTGGGCAGGAGAGGAGGGCTGGCAGCATTCACAGCAGGGCTGAGCCAGCCAAGAGGTTTCTCCCTGGCAGAGGCTGCGAAGGAGCCGGTGCTGCTGCCTGCACCCTCCCTCCAACCAGCCACAGGACCTGCTTTGGCTGATGCCCACACTGCAAGAGACCTCTGCTTTGCTGGGCCTGTGTTGCAGCAAACTGGGGCTTGCAGCAGCTTTGGGGTGGGTTACAAACAGTGAATGGTTTTTTACCACCTGTAAAAACCTTGTGAGCTGGTGCTTGTGATGGCTCGCTGCAGAAAACTCTCTCGAGTGCAGCATCTGCAACAGCTGTTCACGTGAGAAGCTGGTGCTGGTGGGACAGTCGTAGACATTTTTGTGGCAGAAAAAGGGGATTAAAAGAAAATCTAAACCCAGGGCAAAAAAATACCACAGAGGCAGCTTGTTTTTAATAAAGTCTCCATGCTCTTTATTCCAAAGGACGATGCATATCAGATAAAATAGTATCAAAAAAAATATACAAAAATAGCGACTGTTTGCACTGGGTTTGCTTTATAAGAGCAAAGTTAAGTAGGAGCAGCTGGGTGTTGAAGCAACAGGAAGGATATTTTACTGCTTGTAAACTGTCAGTGGGGAAAAGTAACTATGACATGAACATTTGCCCAAAGAAACTTCCACGAAGTTCAGTTTATGCCTAATTCTCAGTTTATACCTAATTTTCCCAGTCCAGTTCAGTCCTTCCAAGAAAATGTGCCTGTCCCTGCTGCTCTTCCACTGCCTGTGCAAAGGACACACTGGGGTCCCACCCGGGGGTGATCAGAGCTGCTGATCCAGTGTATTTAGTGCAAACAGAGCATCTCTGCATTGATGACAGCAGCGCCCCAAGGGATTGGCTGTGAGCAAGCCAGGGGGGATTTCAGCAGGACCCCTTGAAGTTGCCCCCAGGAGGAATGTGAGCCCCACAGGGGCTCTTCTTTAAGAGGCTGTAAGGGCCTTTTTGCTGTTGCTCTTCCAAGCAGTGGATGAGCAAAGTGCAACGTGGATAAGCAGCAGGGCTGGGGTGCGAAACACATTGCAACAAGTGCAGGGGTGATGGCCTCGCTGGCTGTGAGGGAGCAGGCTGGGGGATGTGCAGCAGCTGAGAGCTGGAACTGGGAGAAAAATGTTATCTTGAGATATTAAGAGTTACTTTCAGACAATTAAAAAGCGACTGGTTGTCCTCCAAATGGAGCAAGCAGCTTTGATAGCAAGGACAAGTGAATATCTACTGCAAAGGGTTTCAGCTGGCACGTTCTCCTCTCCCTGTCCTCCCTTCCCCAGAGCTTTTCTTCATCCACGTACCCTTGGCAGCTTCGTCTTTGCTATGCCTGTGAGTTTGTGAGACCTGGATCTATGGGCAAGGCAAAAAGATGGGTTTCCAAATCATCTTGTTAAAAGGGACAGATCCAAGCAGGTTCTTACCATTATTTCATGACCTGTATTTCCCTGCTGCAGGAGGGACGTTGGACCACTGCAGTTCTTTATTCTCTTTCAGAAAGAACAGGCACCACAGGAACATTTCAGGAGTTTCACAGGGAAGAACCCTCCACGTATTTTTGTTAAAGAAGATGAAATTTGTTCCAGTGGAGCTATTCTGATTTACACTAGCTGAGGAAAAGCAGTTGATGTGTTTCCTCTCTTGGAAATCTCATTTATTTCTGCACTTTTCCCCACAGACTTAGTGGCACCTAAAGTTGTAAGGATGATTAGTTAGCAAAAAAAAAAAACCAACCCAAAAACCTTTGCTACTCTGCTAGTGCAAATAGTTGTCATCTCACAGAGAAAAAAAACGGGGAGTTTGCCGCCAGCGTCGAACAATGGGAGCCGTGGCCGTTTTACACAGCTTGGATGGGAGCGTTCAAACGGTGTCACAACCCGGATGTGTAAAACTCGTCTGTCAGTGCGCTATTGTCCGTGTTCCTGAGGCTTTCTGCTTTGGCTGGTAAGGCACCGGCGGTGGCGGTTGGCACATGGGCCAGGGGAGGGCAGAGGGATGGGTCTGGGTGGGGGAGAGGCTGGCACGGCTCCATCCCGGCTGGGACAGGACAGCTCCATCCCGGCTGGGACAGCCACCTTTG
>JANHFX010010307.1:117569-182986 GCA_027560015.1 Chloroceryle amazona | reverse complement strand
CGAGTTGGGAAGAGGTGCTGTGGGTGCAGACTCAGGCTTGGCGGAGCTTCTCGGGATCTCGCGGGTGAGTGGGACACCCCTGAGCTGCCCTCTCTGTCACTCTGCTCTGCCTCCCGGACTCCAGCGCCTTTGGTTGGTTTTTTTTTTTTGTTTTGTTTTTTTTTTGTAACAAAATAGTGTTATCTCGGTTATTTTGTAATGAATTAGTGTTATCTTGGGTATCTGATTCCAGGCAGGGTGATAGTTAAGAAAAAACTTCTCTTCAGCAGGCCCCTGGGTTCTGTGTGGCCCACCCTGGCAAGGCTGCTCAATTTAGAACTGTCCCCGTTTGGAGAGCACTGGTTACTGGAGCTGTTAAAATCGCTTTAGACTGCCTTAAATATGCCTTTAATTAGATGAACAGAAAGGCAAACTTTTCATTGTAAGCTCCAGGTTGGTAATTTATTGAGAGGTGGCTGCAGACAGATAAATCACATAAGAAGGTGCAGAAGATGTTCTGCTGATTGACCTGCCTGCACTCATTTCCTTTTGCAGGGGAAATGGGTCTGTAATTTTGGAGACAAGTTACAGTGTGCCCGTTTAATGTTTTGAGTGGTTTAGGAACTGCAGTAATTTAAGGCCAGAACTTCAGCTGCTATAAATTAACTTCTCTACATTGGCACTCACTGATTTCAACAGCCCCTCCCTCCCCCCTGGGATTAATAAAAAACTACTTAAAGCTTTAATTCTCCCTTAATTTCCAAACAAAGAAATAAGAGAGGGGAGCAATACTGTCCTAATTTGCTTGACCTGACTGCCTTTTAGTAGTATCTCGGGTCAGCTTTGAAGAACCAATCTTTTCCCTGACTGTTCTTCCTTGCAGGGACAGAAAAGGCTTAAAGATGGAAAGCAGCCCCTATCCATACTGCTTTGATGTAATTACTTTGATTATATTACTGGTTGCCTAGAGGCAGAAGAATAAGCTATAGTCTCTTCAGTGGACCAGCATCAGTCCAACCTCACTGGGTTTCTCTTTGTTCTGCAGTATCCTCAGAGCTGGCTTTGCCCCTGCAGATGCTGCTGGAGAGTGCTGACTGGTGAACAGACCAGATACAGAGAGGTGAAAAGGGGAAAAACACCCTTCCAGGCTTCACACTGCCAGTCTGCAGCTGGAATGTAAGTGTCTGCTCTTTCCCTGGCTGTTGTGGGCTGCAACACAATGATGTTTTTAGAGACCCTCTGTCTATTGAATTTATTTACTCTCCCTGCTGTAGCAAACTCCCGGAGGGGGATTTGGAGACATGCACTTATTAGGAGTACTCTGGTCCTGGGAGGGATATGTATCAGTTGTCTAAAATAGAGTAATGAAATAATTCTGCAGGTGTCATCTTGTGCAGAACAGCACTTAGCAAGTGTCTGGCCTGAGGGGTACCAGGAGAAGAGCAGGTGCAGTAGGTTTTGCTTTGGTGCTGGAATGAGGTGCAGGAAGGGAGACAGGGACAGCCCATTGTTATGCTCTTCAGAGCACAGGTTTGCTAAGGCAGCACAGCCTATGCTTCTGACTCACCGGTGTCTGCTGAGTAGAGAGGACTTCTGTCTGAACAGAGCTGCTTGACTCAGAGTCTGAGCAGAGCATTTCTGGGGCTGCTCAACAGGCAGCTGCCACCTCTTCTTCCTCTCCTCTTGCTTTGCCTCTGTGTTACAGTTTAGGGTCAGGGTGGCTCCTTAGACCTATAACAGATGCTCTCTGTTAACCCCCCTCCCTCCCCAAAAGTGGAAGAGAAAGGGAGTAAGGGAGAGACTTAGTGATTAGAAAAGTAAACTATAAGAGCTTTAATGAAAAGTAAAGTAATAATAATAAAAATGGAATATATACAAATACATACAAAACAAGTATTGAACCCAGCCCCCTGATGGTAATCACTGCCTGTGCTAAGAGGCTGCTAACTCAGGCAGTGCAGTGAGTTAGAAGAACTGAGTTGAAGAGTAAAATCACTGAACAGAGTAAGTTCTGTTCTCACTCAAACCAGGACACTTTGGACAGCTTGCCACTCAATTTTATGAAGCAGCAGTTAGGGAGGGAGGTCACCAGACGGCGCCGACTTGTTTCTGTTAATCTGTTGAGTTGCCAAAGGCATTTGAAATAGAAACATCAAAATTAGCAGGTCCTCAATCGCATACCGTGTGCAGGTCAGTGAAACTGGCAACACTTTTGCACCGTGCCCTGTTTGGGTCAGCAAGAGTTATCTTTGCAGTAATGCAACAGTCTGTATCTCGCTGCTACCCTGAGCTGGCTGCCTGGCTGTCTGTCTGTCAGGAGAGCAAGAGGAGGTTAAGCTATGGAGGGTGAAGCTGTGAAAGGGAGCAGCTGTGCCACTGCGAGCTGCAGGATCTGTAACGTCAGATTCCTCTTGTGCAGAGGATGCTTCCAATGTTGGCGTGTCTCACAGGTTAGAGTATCATCTTCCTTGTTAGAAAGATTTGTTACCTGACATTTAAAGTGTCATTTGGGGGCCACTGGCACTTTGGAAGTAGTTGTCTTGATGCTGGGAGGTAATCCACAACAGGTGTAGTTGGTCCACTGGTGTATGGAGCAACAACAATTTGTACAGAGTATTTTCCTGATAGCTCCTGTGGCTTTTTCTCAAGTGTTACCTGAACTTCTAGTTAACAAGCTGTCACCACAGTCTCAAAGGCTGGAGTAATAGTAAGATGGGGTGGTGTGATGTATTTTCCCAGAAGAATTTTTCCTTCTAGTTCCCATGGCAGGAATTCTTACCTGTACATCTTGGAACAGCAACACAGAGAGGCTTGCTCAGACTTCAGTGTGAGATTAATTTATTTTGTCTTATAATTAGCTGTATCTGTGGGGTTGATTATTCTCACACCTACTGTACCAACTAGGAGTGGGACACTGAGCTGCTGCAATTTAAATATATGATCTGAATGCATCCCATTTCAGCACAGGGTAAGCCCAGCTGAATGTCAGGTGTCTTTGACTTCTACTGTTAAAAGAGAGAGGCTGTGCTGAAGGAAATGTGCCATTCCCTAACAGGACTGGACAAGGCTTTATAAGGTTGGTTATTGGAATGATCTGAAACTGCATCTGCTCCAGGGAATTGCAGGACAGGTTATGATACAGCAATAATACCTCTTCGCCAGCAATCTGAAAGTGCTCTATGAATATTCATTATGCCCCTTTTGTGATAAGTGAGAATAACTGTGTTTCAAAAAGGGAAAACCAGCAAACAGGGTGGTTATATGACAAAGGGGGGGGTGCCCCACAATGAACCCCAATCCCTTGATGTACTCCTGTTCTGAGGAATTTAGTCTCTTCACAATGCAGGGTAATGGTTGTTTTGTCTCCCTGGGGCACACTTTAGACTGCATGGATAGGTATTTTGTAGGCCCTGTTGCAGGACCATCTTCACTGTGTTTACCACTGGTTTTATGTGGGTGTACTTTGTGAAAAGGGTTTGATCTCAATCAGAGCTGAGAAGGGAACTTGGCTTGTTGTATTTTTTGTGGTTACTATATGGTTACTATATGTTGTGGTTACATAAATTCGACTGCTATATGTTTTAAGTAGTGTAGTCATATTGCTGTGCTGTATTTTGGTCTCTCTTTAGGTATTGTATTTTGAGTGCATAAGCAACTCCCTTTAGAATGATTTTCTCACTAGCACACAGAATATTTTGTCTACCAAGAAGGATTACCTTGGACTTTCTAGCAGGTATTTCTTTGGGCAAAAAGTTGTAGCCATGTGCAATACTGAACAGGGACTTACGCCTCTGATTTGGCAACGAGATGCTTTCCAGTGGGATAGAGTGGTACCAATGGATATCAGCAATTCTGACAGGTCTCTGCAGAACTTTTTGCTTGTGTTTATGGTGGGGAGGCATCTTTTGAGATGAAAGACACAGAGGAGGAAAACAGGGAAGGGAGTCTTTGGCCTACAAAATGATGGTGGAAAAAATTCTGCGGTAAGACTTTCACAGAGGCGACCCTTTCCCTGAAGGAGCTGGAAGGACATGAGGTAGCAGAATAGTCTTTTCTTGAATTGCTTTGCTCTTCTAATACCTTTGAGAAGATCAGGAGCAGAATGTGTTAGTACTGGTAAAAGAAGCAGATGAAATAACCCGAGATGCATAATGCAAACTCAGATTGTCATCGCTGCACGTGTGGTGTTCTGAAGTGATCTGAGCCACCAGAAAACCAGAACCAGAAATAATTTGGAAGAAAGGCTAAAACAAGATTACAGGAATTGTATGATTTGGGAAAGTGACCAAACCACCCAATTTTTCTGAAGAGTGAGGTGGGGGAGAATCTCAGGAGGAAAACTCTTCTGTCAGAGCTGAAGGTGGTGTATTTATTACTACAGAAGTCTTGTGTTTATTCTGTGTTGTGTGTTCAGTCACTGATGAGTCTGAGTGAAACCCAACACAATGTTATTGACCAGGCATATTTTAATGACTTGTTTCCAGCAGTGTTAATAGGCACAGGTTATACCAGCTGCTCCCATCCAATATGTCTCTTTGGGGAAAATCCTCAGCTGGTGCAGAGTAAGAACCATCTCCTGCAAGGAAGCAATGCTGGATTTCAATAGCTTACAGCCACTGAACCTGTTCTTGGGCCATCCTCAAAAATGGGGAGTATCTGTCTACTTTAATCAGTGTCCTCTCAACTTCTCCCTGCTTCTGCAGCAGAGCAGAAACTTAATCCTGATTAGTATTAGCTATAGACTGCAGCTGTCATGTCTATGCAGCATTTCTATGCTGGCCAGCAAATACCAGACGAGATACAAAGGTGTCTGTCCCTTGCCTCTTTTTCACCTACTCCTTGCACAAATGAGTCCTCAGCACAGAAGTTCAAACAGAAGCTGTGCTGCTCTTCACTGCTTGTTCATCTCTGGGGGCAGGAGGTTAATTTAGGTAACCAGGAGAATAAATACAGGCTCATGGACATGTCTGAACTACTCTGGCACTGGAAACACTGGCTGCTGCCAGCACCGTTCTTGCTGTGTTCCCAGTTTGCAGGGCACAAAATTCAGCAGGCATGAAAGACTTTACTGTGGTGTGGGCAGTGTTCATGGAGCAGGCAGGGATCTGAGCACCAAGCACCCTTGTGCCATGCATCATTTCCCCGAGCTGAACTGGCTCATTGGCCCTATGCTTGTACTGGGTTGGGATGAATTGGCTGAGAGGCAGCCATAGAGAAGAGATGACAAGCCTGTAGAGGTATGGAGAGAAGGAAAAGGATGTGTGAGAACTAATAAAGCTTTCTGAGAAATGGATTTAACTCCTACCATAGCACTTTTATTCCTCTAAGTCCTCATAAAGTATCCATTTTCTAGTAGCATGCACCTCACTGTTCCCCAGGGATAAATGCCAAATTTCCCTCCTGTGCCTTGTCCATCAGATGACTGGAGTCTTTGCACAGAACTGAAGTCTAGTAATGAGGGATAGCTTTTTTTTCCCCAGACATTGTCAGGAATTGGGATTTTAGGCTACAAAGCAGATGTCTGGAGTACATCAGATCTCTTGAACAGGTAGCACTGAAGTTAAGCATTAGGTTTCAGCTCTGCTGGAAACATAATTTGTGATCCTGAGTAACTGAAAACCAGATTTATAAAACTGTCCTGGAGAGGTTTGCCTTTTCCATGGCTTTCAGTGAAGTTCTGGTGCCGGTAGAGTTCCAAATTTCAGAGCATCAACTCTTTGGTGCTCATGCTTGAGAGATCAGAGGTGGTTCAGAGCCAAAGCAGTTTTATGGCCGTGGGCTTTAGTCTCTCTATAGTTATTTTAATCTGTGGGATGGACCTCATCTTCCATTCTCCCAGCCATCATACCTCTGATGCGTTCAGCCTGTCTGTTCTTTGGGAGAGCAATTGTTTCTGTTGATGGAAGGGTCCTTTCCCAGCAGTTTAGCAGTGAAAATGGCTGTGATACAATGAGAATTGAGTTTCCAGGGCTCTCCAGTGTCCTTGTAGTGTGGATGCTGGCTGGTCCTCTGGTGTAGCAGGAGCACTTGAAAGCTTGTCAACAAAAATATGCTCATGTGGAAAAGTGTCCCATCGGTGCAATCACAAGGTGAGTTTTTAATGCCATGGATGGAAACAATCTTTGGGTAAATGGAAGTTTTTGAAGAGGAGTTGTGTGGGTCTGGGCTATCAGTGTTAAATAACAATGTATTGCAGCAGCATGACTCTACAGTTCCGTTCCATCTCTCTGCTGGTTACAACATTTTATTACCTTGTGGATCCCAGGATTGGGAGATAGGCTTTTATTGACTGCTGTTGCAGCAAGCTGATGTTCAGCCAGTTGAAAGTGATTTCAAAGAAAGCTCATTTTGCTGATCCGTGGCATTTGTAGCCTTAAATCTGATCTCACTGTGGTGTGCTCATACTAGGCTTGAATGCTGCAAGAAACCTTTGCATCAAGTTGGCTGGTGTCAAGGAATTCACATTAATGCCTAAAGTTTTCTTTATGACAGTAGATAAAATCTGGCAAGAGGCAGTGCACAGATGACTGGAAAGGGCAGGCAGAAAGGTTGACATTGCAATTTTTACATTTCCAAAGTGAACTTGAGTTAGAACATCACACAATTAGAATCAGATCCGTGGAGCAGAGCATTCATAGTAGCGTGGGGAGAAGCAGGAGCTGAATCCTGAAGCTTTAGTGAGTCCAGCTATTACTAGCTGCAAATTATAAAGATGTCTATTTCCAGATTATCAGTTTGTCTCAGCACATTGTGATGCTATATATGAAATGTGGAGTTGACTTGTAGATGTGGGTCTGGATTCAGAATTTCACTGAATTAATTGAGGAACAGTAGGGAACATTGATGCTTTTCAGGGAAAAATTAAGTTTTCTTAAACTTGGAGTCTTGCAAGACTACTGAGGTTTCACGTGCTTTTTTCTGATCAAGAAAAGTAGGAAAAATCACATAGGAGGCATAAGTGGTAAGTAAAAAACAACAACAAAAAGCTAAGGGTAAAATACTGACATGAAATATTTCAGCAGCCTTACAATCTCTCTGGTGCACTCAGATCTTAATCCAGAGTCTTGATGGACAGCACTCTCCTTTGAAAGTAACAATATTTTGAATGTTTGGATCCTTTGGGGGTTGCAGATTTTGGGGGGAAGGGATGCAGAGAAGCCCTTGAAATTAAATTTTCAAACTCTACTCAGACATGTTAGGACAGCCAAGTGCATTCAGAGATTGCCCTGAGCCCCAGAAGTGTGAACAAGCCTGCTTCAGTCATTCTTTGCAGTTGTTCTCTCATCTGTTTCCTGTGGCTTTTTATATCAGTAAATTTTGCCTCTGAATTCAGTGACAGCAGGTTCAGGTTTGACCTGGGACCCTGGAGGGGACTGTAGTGTCATTTTTATTCCTTTGTTTTTGTCTCCACGTGCATGCAGCAGGGCTAAAGAGACTTTAATGCAGTCTACTAGAGGTTTCAATTAGCTGCTGTATAAATGGTAAAATCAACAACTAATCTAAGTATATAGGAATGTTGCCTTACTAAATGCTTATATCTCTTCTAAAGACAGAGTATGTACATTAATATGAAAGGAAAGCTGGCTAAAAAGTCTGGGGTGCTTCCACACATGTGCCTTGCAAAGCTAATCTTTGCTATTTAAAAAACCATGGCCACGTGGGACAAGGAAGGCAAGAGAAGCAGGAACAAATGCGTTTCCACCCCAGAGACAGAACTCCTGCTCTCCACTCCAACAGGCTCCCTGCCAGAACAGCTCGGCTGCTCTACATTTTATCTGCAATGCATCAATAGTTTGTGCAGCCCTTTTTTTTTTTGGCACTATTGAAGTTGCCTTTGCATAGATGCAACCTGCCCATCCCACCAAAATGCTGCATTCATCTGTAACTCTTGGATTGCTGCATGTCAGCCAACTGATGCTTTGCTGTGCTGAAATTGCTGTGCTCCAGAAAATCCAAAGGGCAGGCATCTTTACCTGAAAGAAAACTTTTCTTATTGAAATGATTTTAAAAGAACAGGAGCTATGAGGAGACACTGTTTATCTGTACAGGTATTTTTCAGATCAACCATAGAAAGTGGAAAATGAAGTCTGTGTTTTACATGGTCTGCAGGGATAAATGTAAATCTTTGGTTGCTGCTTCATAAATCTGCTGCCATTTGAATGGTTTGTGCTCATCTGTATTGCATGAGGTATGTATGCATTGCTGCTGAGAGGTGGCACTGCAACGGTGCGTGGAACCACCCAAAGCAGCTCGATTTGTTTAGGGGAGGCTGGCACTGAGGAGTGATGAAACTGCATCATGAGGACTTTGGGGAAGAGTTTCAGATAGAAAACCATAAGGCAGGTTTGTCTGATATCCTGTGTCTTGTAATACAATTTATGCTGCTGCAGAGACCCACCTGGCTGCCTTTTAGGTGCAATTGCACTGATTAAGACTCTGTGATAAATAAAGAGGCAATAAAGAAAGAGTTTCTGTGTATAGTTCTTCATAGCCTGTGGTGGGGACCAGGCAGAGCTCAGTGCAAATGTTGTGGGCTTCAAGATTGCTTTCAAGTGTCCATGAGATTTAAGAAGTCTAGACTTTGTTTCATCTACTTAATGATACAGGAAAAACAGCCCTTGAAACTTCATTTTTGGATTTTAAGCCTGAATATTTTTCTTGGGTGTTGCTGGTTGCTCATGACAGTGCTATTTCCAAACTGCTACTTTTGGAGTAAGTGATCTACTCACCTACAGCCTTCCCATGAAAGCATCCCATGGTTTCCTTACAGGTGCAGCTCCTTGATCTTCAGAACTTTTCAGCGTTTCAAAGCCAAGCTGAAATTAATGGCAAAGGACCCTGAAGATCAAAAACATTTAAGACTCTTAAGATTGATGCCATTGTGATATAAAAAAAAAAAAGACAACAAACCCATGCTTTTTGCACAGTTAACATTTTTCTTGACTGGAACATGTAAGGACTTGGAGGTTGTTCATTAGGTATCTCTGAAGATGGAAGAAACAATAAAAGTGATTTAACAAGAATAAAAAACCAGCCAGCAATAAATTTGAACATTGTCTAGATTTCAACTATCATATATTGTGGAGATAATGGCATATTAATGCACAAATCAATATACAGAATTAAAGCCAAATTCCCAGTTAGGCTTCTGAAAGCTCTGGGAACCTTAACCCTGATTTTTCTCTCCTAGAGAAAGAGTAAGGCTGGGTGGAAGGAGCATATTGAATGTCCTGCTGATATGGACTCTTATACTTGGAAAATAATTCTGTTTGCCTCAGAATTACATCAGGAAATAAGCATTTTGTCAACACAGAGATATGGCAGTGAAAATGGTGACCTTTGGTATTCAGAGCGTTAGCCGTGTATCTTGCCACGCAAATCATTTTCAGATTGATACTGGCAGCAGAGTATCATTTAGCTCTCATTTGATTAAATGGAGCACATCCAAGCAAGACCTGAAGCAGCTTTAATAAGAATTGGTGGAGAACAGTGTCTTCACACATGGCTTCTAATCCCCTCTTATGCTGAAGAGCAGTTCATCTTGGGCCAAGATGTCCATTTTTGGCGACAGGGCTCGTCATCGCTCTAAGTGCTTAACTGTTTATGACTAAACCACTCCTCTGATTTGTCCCTGCGTGGGAGCAAAGGAGGTAAAGTGAGGGACCAGACAGTGGAGGGAAATTACACAAGCTTTGTCTGGCCCCCAAGCACTGAAACGGCACACGCTGCTGTTGCACAAGTGGTCTGTCTTGAGCTGTTTGTGAGGAGATTTGCCCCCGTGTGTATGAAAACCAAATACAATATCTGTGTCGCATCTTCAGGCTGTTGGAAATGTGTCAGTGCCTTGGTACATTTTGGAGAGTGGGTCCTTCAAGTGTGTCTCATTCTTCTGTCTCTCTTGATCTTGGTGGGGGGGTGCAGTTAAGTGTGGTGTAGTTAATGAATGACTGGTGATTTGAGCAGCAGCCCTGAGACCTGTTCCTAAGTATGGCTTCTGCTTTCCGAGTGTCTTTGACTTGGAGCCATCTGTACCACTCCCATCTGGTACAAGCTTTGGTCCTTTACCAGCACAAGGAGAGCATCTGTCAGATGGGACAATCCCAGGCCTGGGAAACTTGAGAGAAACCCTAAACAGGCTGAGTTTGGTAAACAGATTCCTTGCCTCTTAGAGCTTCCCTTCCCCTGCCACAGACCAGCACACCACTTCTTGTTTCTACCTTTCAGTCCCTGCCACAAAAAAAAATAAAAAAATCCACAAGTACCTCATTTGTGTTGGAATTCATTAGCAGATGAAATCACCTCTGTGCTGAGCTGCCTCTTGCAAGCGCTTCTGGAGCTCCCCCAGCCCAGTTTATTCCTGCTTGGGGGCTCTTCCTGTTTTTATTTTCTGCTTGATGGCTTTAGTAGTAGAACAAGTTGAATTGTGACAGTAGATGGCACTCTCTCAATCTTCACAGCACGCTGTGCTGGGCCTAGAAGGGGCTGCAAGCAGAAACGGGGTTTTAGATGCTAGAAAAGGGGTGCTAGGAAAGAGGTGCAAGTAGGCTGGGAGGAACTCCCTGAGGCTGTGCTGCCTCTGACACCATGGCTGGGATGATGAGCTAGGTGTGCTTTGGCAGGGCACCGGTAAGAGGGATCGATATCCTCATGCTTACAATTGTCCTGTGCTTTCCCTGTAGTGCATCTTTGCTCTGCCTGCTCGTCTGGGCAGGACAGGGCAGTGGGTTCAAGAGCTCTCAGCAGCGTATTCTGCTCCCGTTACCTGGGTGTGCAGGTGCTGTGGCTTGCTACAGCCCTTCCACACAAGCTCCTTCCTCCAGGGCAGCTGCCTTGTGTGAGGCAGAGTTGATGCAGCATCTTCTCCCTGAGATTTATATCGTGCTATTTCAAGAAGATTCTTGCTTTGTTTTGTGTTGTTTTGGTGGGGTTTTTTTGTCTGCCTTTTTTTTTCCCCCTCTCCTAGAGTAAAGCCTTTCAAGCTGAAGATCTATGTTTTTAATCTGTGCCCATAAAATCTAATCCATCTTCATCCTATATGAAATAAACACTTCCCTTTCAGGCCATTTTTAATGATGTTCCATTTGTTTTTTGTAGCAATCCCCCAAAATGCACTTGTACTTCATTGTTCAGGGCTCTGTACAACACCCTCAGCATGTATTTTACATCTAAGCCTCTTTCTCTGCTGACTTTGCATTTGTTCTCAGCCATGTATCATGGGTGTATAACTGAAAAACTCCAGTGGAATTAGGAGGGGTAATGAATTAATCAGCTCTGTTGTTTTCTTAAAGTTACCAAGGCTGTTCTCTGACAAAACCACCAAGTCAGCATCGCTGCACTGGTCTGAATTGTTAAAGAAATAGAGACGATTATAAATGGGATGGTTGGTTAAAATCTAATTCTTGTTTAGCGTCTTTTCAAACTCTCCGAGATTTTCAGTCATGTCTTTATGCTCAGTTTCCATTTGCTGTTGAGAACAGGAGTTCTTCAGGGAATCTTTAACTATTTATGGCAACAGTTTTCTCCCAGCCTGTCATTACTTCCTGTGAAAAGGGGAGAAATTTCCTTCCCTAGCTAAATTTCTGATAATCAGGTACAATTGTAGACACTAGTATGAAATGTTATTGTCAAGGAGATGCATTTAAGAATCCAAGTGGTGAAAAAAACAGGATCAGAGTTTTCCTGAGGGTTGAAATAGTAATTTTGCAAAGGTTTCTCAGCTGATGTAAACTGGCATCAGTGAAAGACTTTGCACTGGAGTGTGAGAGAACATTCCAGGGTTTCTTCCAGTACCTTACCCTCTGAGCCAAATCCCACAGCTCCTTAATCATACGAGTACCCCGAAATAAATTCTGTTCTCACTGGGTACATTCGTTAATTGTGTTCACTGGGTTTTTCAGGATCAAGCCCTCTAATGCCATGTACTCATTATCCAGACATAGAGACCACTTTGCACCGTGAATACAAATTCACTGGACACACTTAGGGCAACTGGTACTATGCTTGTGAGTTTTTTAAATCTTTATACTATGTATTTAGGTCATCATGCAAAGATATAAAAATTAAGGTTGGGTTTTTTTGTTTTGTTTTCTTGTGGGTACTTAATTTTATTCCTGTTTTACATCTAGGTCATTTCTTGACAGACAGCAGAAGGCTGTTTATTCTTGAAAGCATTTGTTTCACTGGCACTCCTGATAAAATTACTTGAATTGATGTACCACAATATCTGTCACTTCAAGATATCAAAAAATGCTGTGTGGAACCATTAGCACTTACCTTGGGTAAAGTGAGCAGCCAGATAAGAATTACCATATTGATCAAAGTGGGGCTTCAGTCAGTCCAATACCCTTGCTCTGACTGTGGTCACTATCTGCTGCTTCAGCTAAAAGTGAAATACGTCCCTTTGAGAAATACCCGGGTGACTGTTTGGAGGAAAAACTACTTCCTGACACTTACCTGTTCTCTTTCTAAAGCACGTAGAATTTAGGTCGACTCTAAACGTTTTGTAACTGATGTAAATCTGAACGAATTTGCTCTTTTCTATGGCTACATCTTCAGGATCCTGCTGAGTTGCAGTTTGTATCAGTTTCACCTTTGCTATTGCTGCCTTTTGGGATGGCTGTTCAAGTCTCTAGGGCAAGTATCCTGGGTCTGTGGAGCCTGGAGGTCGATCATGCCATGCCTACAGGGAAGAATATTAATAATAGGGACATAATCAATGAGGGGTTGCTTAGCACTGAGCTGAGGAGTTCAGTGTCCAGCGGTAAGCAGAGAAAAGCAGTGCTCAAGCCAAGGGCATTGCAATCAGATAATTGGTTGCAAGGGTGAAGAACACAGAAATCTGCTGCAGAATTGGCCCAGCATACAGATTGCTTCACTTCCACAGTACCTTTTTTCAAATAATGTAGTTAATTGAAATATTCTGACCTTCTTCCCTGACAAACACAGTTGTTCATTGTTAAAACAGTGGCCTTAGAGGAGACGTGACTTGCTGTAGGAAGTAAATAGCACAAACCTTTCTCAATGAAGGTTAAACTGTCTTCTGATGAGAAGTAGGGAAGTTCTGAAGCTTTATAAAAAGCCTTGTTAGCAGAGAATCTGAGTGAAGAGAGGACACGGACTACTGCATATGCATAGCTCTTACTGAAAAATGCTTTATGTACGTGCTATCCAGTGCTGTCAATCTTTTGCATCCCCACAGATCTTCAGTCCTCTTCATACGGGGGTTGAATTTTACTTGTGTTGTAGGAAAAGAATATAGTTTACCACATTTGAATGTACAGCATGTGCATTTTTGCTAGAGAAATGTCCTGAGAGCTTGTTATAAAGAAGTTATCGTGGAATAAGATGAGATGTGAACATAACAAAAGGTTGTTTCACAATGGATCTGAGCAAATAACCTCATCTGAAAATTTAAATCAGGGTAATTTTACCTATAACAATTTGGAAGGAGACTTTGCTAATAGGCTTTTTCTCAGAATGAGTTTCCAAAAGGAACCTGATCCCGAAGAGCTGTTGAGTTCTGGTACTTTCCTTTTCCCTGCAAAGATCAGCTTCCTTCACTCTGACCTGAAACAGTTGTTTTGATCTCTATACAGGTTGAAAAGGTGTGGTCTTAGTAACCCAATGCTCCTAATAATCCCTTTTAGTGGTGATTTGTGAATGGAAGATCTTGCTCTTGCAGCAGAATAGCTGTTGAATGCTGATGAGGGCATATCAAGAGAATCACAGAATGTCAGGGGCTGGAAGGGACCTCGAAAGACCATCCAGTCCAACCCCCTGCCAGAGCAGGATCTCCTACACCAGGTCACACAGGAACACATCCAGGCAGGTTTTCAATATCTCCAGAGAGGGAGGCTCCACAACCCCCCTGGGCAGCCTGGTCCAGGCTCTGTCACCCTCACAGTGAAAAATTTCCTCCTCATGTTTAAATGGAACTTCCCGTGCCTCAGCTTCCACCCATTGCCCCTTGTCCTATCATCAGGCATCACTGAGCAGAGCCTGGCTCCATCCTCCCGGCACTCAGCCTTTATGTGTTTATAAACATTGATCAAATCACCCCTCAGGCTCCTTTTCTCCAAGCTAGAGAGCCCCAGCTCCCTCAGCCTTTCCTCAGAAGAGAGATGCTCCACTCCCTTCATCATTTTTGTGGCCCTGCGCTGGACTCTCAAGCAGTTCTGTGTCCCCCCTCAGAGATGGTCTTGATTGCAAACTGGTTCTCCAAGTTGTTTCCACCATTTTAAGAAATGGATTTGGAAATGATCGGGAGTGAAATTCCAGTTCTTTCTGCTTTTTGCTGCTACTAATTAACTCTCAGTCTAGGGCTTGCTTTGTCCAGCTTCAGAACATCATCTCCCTGAACTGTACTTGAGAAGAAGCTTTTTAATATATTTTGGCCGGTTACCCTGAAATGGCTCTAAAAGGTGATGCGTGAGTGTCAGAAGTGGCTTAAACGTGCAGATTTACTTAATCAGCTTTTGGCCATTCTTGGCCAGCTTCTGCTTTCCTCACAGCTTTTGCATTATTGATAAAAGCTCAGCATTGCATATTAAAAACACAAGGAGGGAGGCTGAACTGCTGGAAGGTCGAGTCAGCTGAAAATAAATGTGACTTTACAACTCCAAATGGCAATTCCCCCATTCTGTTCCTCTGATCTGTCACACCAGTTTTATTCAGTGTCAACAAAGTTCACTTTTGTGTCGTGAATCTGAAGGAAGAACAGAGAGATGGACTTGAGAAATTGTTTTTTTTCAAAGAATAAAAAAAAAAACAACCCACAAGTATAAAAAAAAAAAGAAAAAGCAAAGTTCAGGAGCATCAGTAAGTTCTTCATCACTGTGCTAAATCACTGGCTTTGCCTGGCAGCATCAGTACTTGGCATTTTGCCTGGCTAAATCTTGCACACATTTGAGAGCTGACAAAATAGTACCTATTAACTATCACAAATGGGCTTATTTTCTGGAAAACAAAACGGATTTGTTAAAAATCCTGTAAAAAAAAAGCCATGTGTAGGTTTGGGGGGTCATTAGTGCAAGATAACTCCCATATTTCTGCCATGCTGAGAAATAGAATGAAAACCTCTTCTTGATAATTTAATACTACACCGCTGAACAAAACCTGATGCAATGAAATGCCTTAAAATTATATAATAGCTGCTTGGACTTGAATGCCAGTTTTGTGATCTTCGGTGAGGTTGCAGCATCCCTGGCTGTGCGTGGGCTCTTTGCATGGAGATGGACAACTGCATCCCAAGTTATGCAGTCGTACGTGAAGAGCAGGATTATGTCTAAGGCTGCTTCTTGCTTTCCTTGTAGGTGTTCTCGTCAGTAAGACCAGGTCTTTGCATCAGATGAGGGATAAAGTTCTCAAGAGCTGTTTTTCTCTAACGGTACCGATGTCATGTAGGTACAAAAGGGATTTTTTCAAAGGCAGGGGTGTGTCAGGTTTTTGGTGGTCACTTCTCCCTTGGTAGACATTTGTACGTGTAGGAACTTCAAGTATTTTATTTTTTTTCCCCTATCTCTCACTGATTTCTTGGCTTTCACTCAAAAATGTTTGGACTTTCTGTGTCTTTGAAAATCTACTCTTTAAAGTGTTGATGATACCCAGCGAGATGTCAGCTCTGGAGTTCACTCCCTGTTCAGTTAGGTTGGTTTGCACTTTACCTGCTCTGCAGTAATATGCAGCACACTTCTAACTCACTAACTGCCCATGTGCATTTTTCTACCTTGGAAATGCAAAATTAACCTAACCTTTAGAAAAGACCATTGTACATCCTGTTGTACATGGGCTAAGAGCATTACAGAGTAGTTACAAAACAGTTTTCAGCCTGTTGTTCTCACAGCACCAAGCGGCTCAGGAGCTTTAAAAATTGTCACTCACTGAATCTCTCAGCATCACTGAATCTCTCAGAACATCACTATTTAAATTGTGGTCCTGCACAAAACCCTGCTGAAATGTAGAATTCTCCCACGGGCATAAGCAGTGATCTGATCAGCATGCAAGGCTGCTGTCAAAAGATGATTTTTTGAGGACAATTTGGCATTGATGGTACAGTTCTTATCAGCACAGTGACTCAGAGCTCACTGTTTTGTTTGGGTTATCACCACATTACATATACTAATGAATGACAGTAATGAAAGTGAGACCGTTGTGGGAGGAGTCATTGATTAAGTGAATCCACTTAATTTGGACTAATCATTTGCTTAAAGATAAGCATGTGATGAATGTTTTTATTTCTGGGCATAGGGTGATCTCTCTTGCTCTTTGCAGCTATGATTTCTGAAGGCCGAGAGCAAATGTGTAATGCACTGGTGAAGGCATTTGAATTCTCTCCAAATCACAGATCTGACTTGGGTTTGCTCTTAGCTGTAGAGCCCTGGCTGTTCAGCTGATGCTTGCTGATCTTGCCTTTATTTTTGTTGGCCAAACCAGGCTATCGGCCAGGAATCAAGGGTTGTGAAAGCACAGTAGCCTGTGCCTTACAGCAGGGGTGGTATTTAATGTGCTCGAATAAAGGCTTGCACACCACAGAAGCAGAGGAGAATGCAGCTGGCTCACAGCTTCCTCCCAGCTGCCCTGGAAATCAATAAACCCCTTAGATGCTGCTGACCCTCCCACGTGGTTAATAATCAAGGCAAAAAGGCAAGCCTTTAATGGCTCTGCGTTTTCAGAAGGCTGCCTGGCCATTAATGGGGCGAGACAGCTTCTTGGGTCCATGCAGCTGAAACAGTCTTGGAGGACTGCTGTAAAGCAAAATTAATTAATGTTTGTCCAGTTCTTTGTAAAACCCTTAAGAAAGGTTCAGCACGGCTTTAGATTGATTATGTGTTTTTAAGCCTTGACTGTGTAAGTAACAAGGAGTGTAACTTAATCCTGAAAATTCTTTTGCTTCTTCTGGTAAAGAAAATAAAAATTACTCAAAGGTGAGTAAAAAAGTAACAAAAAAGAGCTGTGTGATCTTGCAAGTCAGCTGTAAGCCATTTTTTTTTTAATTAAAAAGAAAAACTTTTCCTATCAAACCAAAAGAAGTGAAGATGTGAAAATGAGTTTGCATCTTGTGTGACTCATTCTCCCAACAGTAGCTGCACAGGGAAATTGCACAGCTTCGAGAGCTGGCTGAATCCATCAGCCCTGTGCTTACCTTTATGTCCCACTGAAACCCAAGGAGCTGAAGCATATGTCCAAGTTAAGCAAGCCAGATTTTCATTTGCCATCCATTAAACTATTCAAACAGTGGGAAAGCATCTAAAGTTAGGTGAGCAAATGGAAGCTCTTTTCAAACAACAGAACTTTTTTAGTGTCTGCAGATTGTAGCTGTTGCACTTCAGGACTTGGTTTGTCTTTAGCAGAAAGATTTCCTTTCTGAAGGACAGGGAATGATCTCTGAAGGAAACTGTCCTAGATGATCCTTGAGGTGTCCTTCAACCTGGTATTCTGTGATCCTCCTTATCCTCAGAGGAGACTGCTGTGGATGTGGCAGGAAAATTTACCCCGTTTAAAGCCCAAGTAGCAGTAGCTATTAAAGAAGCTGAACATCTTTCTTGCACACGTCTGCTTTTGCAGGCAGTACCATCAACTAGAGGAGCAAATTCAAGATCTGTAGGACTGTGAATGATCTCACAGTAAGATAAAACAAGTCTCTTTAAGCATGGACTGGTGTTGGCTTGCAATAAAGAGGCTGGAATTTCTTGTTACCTTTCTTTATTCTGCAGTGGCTGATGTAATGCAACTGTCTCCTGCCCTGAAGTTACTGTCTGTGATTCTTCTGTACTCAGCACTTTGCATTATTGAATGATATAGAAAAATGTGAAGCTGTCTTTGTGTCCCTGCTTCGTTCTGCTTTTTTTGCTTTTTAAGAGCAAGATTTTGGCATGTTCTGCCCCAGGGTAGGCAGCAGATTACGTTCTCCTCTTGCTAATATGACTAAAGAGGAGAGGAGAGAGTGGAGGATGTGCCTGGGTCAAAAGTGGAAATACTTTGTGAAATTCTGCTCTGCCAAGTCTTTCATCCTGCACTGAGCGTTCCAGTGCGGGGCAGCCACCAGGATGCAACAGATGAAGCTGGGTGTGATGCAGGTGGAAACCTCCTGGTTTTCCTTCACACACTTTTGAGGTCAGGGGCCACAAGCAATCATCTGGTGCCTGAGCAAGTATTCAAGGAAATATCTGAAACCATGATAATGATTTCATTAATGCACTTGTTAATTGCACTTGGAATGTAATTTTGGAGACCTGTGGAGCACAGGGGAAAGACAGAAGTTTTTAAAAGTGCACAAGGAGCCAAAGCTGCAGGGGCAGAATTGCTGATGAAGAAAAACACAGAGTCACCCCGTGGCATTTTGTGGAGTAGTGCATGGTGCTGTATCTTTTACAGGTGATGTGTTACATGATCTTTCAACTATTTTTCTGTCCCAGCACAGCTGAAAGGCAGGATACATGCACGTTAATCATGCATTAGCCTTTGTTAAACTCCTTTAAATAAATATTCTGCTGGGATCCTAATGGCTACATAGGACATTCTGTGGTAAATCTGCTTTTCATTTTCTCTTAAATTAATTGAGTGTCTTCTCCAGTCATCATCATTCGGTTAAACAGCAGTTTCTTACTTCTGGACATCACATGGCTTCCCAGCTCCAGAACTGAGATCGAGGTGGTTAAATCTGAGTTGAACAAACTTTCAAAACTCACAGTTGCTCTCGCACTGCCTGCTAAATTCTGCATCATTGCTCCAAATAGATGTCCTGTTCCCTGCTATTGCCACCTACTCTCTTGAGATTGGCACTGCCCTTGTTCAACACTGCAGGCATTGCCTCCTCCCTCTGCCAGTGTGGGTTTGGGTTGGGAAGTTCAAGCCTTGGATAAGGGGTGGGCAGATCATGCTGCCTTCCATACCATGATTTTGAATCGTGGGGTACCGAGCGGTGCTGGGGTAGCGAAGTTCTGAGATGCCAATATGCCCTCCTGCGCTTCTGTTCATAGCGGGAGCCTGCAGAAGAGTAGAAAATGGATGTAGACAAGTGACTCATCCTTTTTGTTTGCGGATTTCTGAAAACACAAGAGTGATTTAGGGAGATGAGATCCATGGATGCTCCCAGTTAGAATGAGTCACTTAAGAGAATTAGAGTAGGACTTGCAGAAGTAGGTAAATTACAATCTTTTTCACTGCAGAGACATGCTATGCTGATTTTTTTTTCGTTGTCTCATCTGCAAAATGAAAATATCACTTTCCTCAAATAATAATCACAATCTGCAGTGTCTTAATGTATGAGCAATTCAGTTAGATTTGCTGACCTTTGGATAGTGGAGCTCACAAACTCTAATGTCACGAGCAGTACCTTTGGAGAGAGATTTGGTGACAAGGGTCGAGAGGGAGTGGGGGTCTTGAAGTTCAGAATATGTGGGGTGGAACATCGTGGGTATATCCCTGTCCAGGTTTATGCTCCAATTCCACCTTTATACGTGTGACAGAAAAGCAATGACATGGCATTTTGCTCTGCGTGCCTTAATGTACGGTTGGTGGAGTAAATTGTCTTTCCAGAAGAAATCCTCTCATTGTTAATAAATAGCAAAGGTGGGTTAGTAATTAGGAGGATTTATTTTTCATGTTTTATGAAGAGATGTTGCAGCTGTGTGATATAGTGCTAATTGTGCTGTAATTCTGTGAAATGAGTGAGCCCCACCAGACCAGAAAGTCCCAATTCAGGAAAAACTTGTCCACAATTAAGCTTAAGGCTGTACTTACATTTCTGCAAAAGAAAGATGGGATGATTGACAGAAGCGAAAGACTGGTATGTGTGCAGCTTTCCCAGGGTGCACAGAAATCTGGGCTAGGAGAAGAAAACAGAAGGAGAACAAATTCTTCCTCATGTCCTTTCGCTTGGACTCTCTTCCTTTGCTTTCACGTAAACGAAGTTATGGTCAGGAGCTGTAATGAAAGAAAATGTTTATAGGGCAGTTCACTTCAAAATTTATAGAATTTCCACTTGGATACAAATGATGAGTCCTAAGCATTTCTATCTAATTATCTTAAAAAACCAAAACAAACCCAACAAACCAAACACCCCATTGTATTAAAACAAATGCAATTGAAAGGGAAAGATTAGTTTTGTAGTCCGAGTCAGGCTGATGCAAAAGATTAATGGCTTACAAATTATGTTTCTGTAGTTACTTTTCATGCTAATAAATATGGCCCTTGAATTTGATTATATGTTGTATTTATAATGTGTCCATTCAAACAATTATTAATTTTGAACTACAGCAAATTACTTTCTAACTTCATTTGACTTTGTATGGCTTCAGACACACTGTTGTTATTGCTCATTTCGGTGAATGCTGCAGATTACATTTTCCTAGGCAAATACGTGTCCATCTTATCATTGAATCCTCTCAAATGTTTCTAGGAAAGTGCTCTTGAGTACCAGCTCCTGAAGTCCTGAGGCAAGCCCTTTAAGTGAGATTGTGGAGGAGACAGCGGGAACTGCTCTCGGAGCTGTACTGTTATTTTGGGGCTTGTTGCCTCAGTAACTTGAGAGTATAAAACCTTCACCTAGAGTTGAATACAAATGCCTTTTCAAAGTATTTTTTCATCAAAAGTTGCTTCTATCCCTTATTGCTCAAACTGGGTTATTTCGTTTAAATTTTCATTTTAAAATCCCATTGTGTTAAGAAACAGGATGTTTTAGAGTTCTGAAGAAAAGATTTTCTCTATATTGCTTGGAGTAAAAATGCAAGAAGAAAGCAGAGTTTGCTTCTAACTGCAGGCACTCCTGCCTCAGCCAAGGTTGGAAGGCCCTAAATTGCTTACCAAGGCAATATTATCAGTCCCCTTCATAGATCCAGTGCTTGCTTCAGATCCCAGAGGAGCGTCTCCTGTATCCTGGTGGGACAGCTCCATGCCAGGACTGCATTGTAGCACTAACAGAACAGGACTCTTCAGGGGCTGGCTTTGTCCACCTGAAAGGATCCAGCTACCTAGGGGAGAAGGATGAGGGCTACATTCTGTTCTCCTGATTAACAGTTATTTCTGACTGAGAACTGTTCTGGTGGTTTAGTTCCAGGGGAAATGTTGCTTTCAGTCTCAACATTGTGTGGGGGGATCATCAGAAAACCTCAGTGTTACTTCAACAGATCCAGTCAATGGGGAATGCTTCCTGCATTAGCATCAGCCTCGCCTGGGGCCAGTCATTTCGGCTGCTCTAAAAGGCTCCCTTTTGTGTCTCTGCACATGATAAAATTATATCCTCATTAGCTCTACAGGGAATGTCTTATTTAGGTCAAGATGTCAGAGATGATGTATAGCTGAGGTTGCTCTTAGCATTTTCCTTAGGACTCTTACTGCCTTTTTTTTTATTCTTTTTTTGATCAAAAGGGTTGTAGGTTTCCAATGGAAAATCTTCTGGGAAGTCTGATGAAAGTATCTGACTTTTTATAGCTGACAGGGATACATATGGCTGGTGCCACATTTGGCTGCCTTTGATTTCTTACCCTGAGGGATCAAATACACATTCACAGCAGGCAGACCTGAGCAAACCTTGTCCTACAGCTGCTGTTGCTATAGGAAGACGCCTCCCGTCCTCTGCTTTATCCTCTCTTCTGTCTCCTTTTATACTGCTAAGGCACTGCAGGAGCTGTGACAAATCTACCTGCCAAGTGCACAAGTAGGGGCAAACTCTCAGTCCTGGTGAGTTTATCAGACAAGGAGCTCACTGTGGGTGGGAGTAGACAATGGCCTGATTCTCCTTCTTCTGAACTGGAAACAGCAAGATGTCATTGCTGTAATTATTCCTTCTCTTATAAAACCACACTACTATTTTCTAGAAGCATCAGATGTAGGGTGGTGAAAATAACGGCATCTTGTTTAATATTTGCCTCCCTCTGCTGTGCTCTCCTCTAGCCTTGGGTATGACTCCACTGTGACACTGGTGCCTTTGTGACGATCAGCGATAGAAAGGTTGTTGAATGGGAGAAGGGAAGAGCAGGTAGAGACAGCTTTCGAGGTTTGTAATTTTCTCACCAGAGCACGTGGATTGAATAAGCTTCCTTGAGCTTTCTAAGGACACAATACTGTCTGGGGAGGTCTCAGTACAAGCTTCTGATGTATTGCTGGGGTGTCCAGACCTTTCCAAAAGACCCACCGGCGATGGCTTTGTAACTGGTAGTGTAACAACACAGAGGCCATTTTCTAAATGCATGCTGAACCAGTACAATACTCAAGCTCTTTATTAGACAGGGATAAGGCTTTGGGAAGGAGCACTGCAGGATGAGCAGTTACTGAAGTGCAGTGAAGTGGTTGATCTCATCTTAAGCCCTGGACGTCTGGCTGTTATAATTGCTGTAGGACAGTCCATGTTCTTATGAATTAAAAACAAGCACCCAACCAAAACCAGATACTGCACACATGTGGTCTGCGAGGAGATTTCCAAGGCTTTACAAGGGGAAACAAAGTCAAGAGTTTACTCTTGTCCTTTCCCATTACTTCACAGAATTACAGAATTGTTCTGGTTGGAAGAGACCTTTCAGATCGAGTCCAACTGTTAACCCAGAACTGCGAGGTCACCACTAAACCCTGTCCCTCAGCACCACATCTTCTAAATCCATCCAGGGATGGGGACTCCATTTCTGTGATGAAATAGATTGTACTGGTCTTGGAAGAAATGTCAGCAAAGGTTATTTTGACCACAGAGATCTAATCAGAAGACTCTTCTTCAAGCTGCAACCTTACAGATATGGTATGCAACCCTTTTAATTAAACACCCATCCTCATAATCGAATGCTTGGCTTTCGGAGATGTCACCTTGTGTAACTTGATTAGATTTTACTCTGCTAGAGGATGGAATCAATTTTTCTTCTAGTTGTTTGCTAAGAGCTTCTTTTATTAATAACTCAAATGGCAATTTGACTTGGAAGGTCTCCTCTGAGTATAGATCTGGTTCTTCTTGCCAAGTCTATGTTCTTGGCTCTGAAGCTGAATCAGTGATGACTTTGGCTTGTTCTGGGACTTCATTTTCCCTAGATCATTTTCTTGTGCCAGTTCCTCATCTGTAGAATGCAAGTAGCTCTTCTCAAATTCATCTTCCCTTCATTACTGTCAGGTATCCCAGCTTGCTGGTAATGAGTGCTGCATGTGTAGGCAGATACATCCTGGTGGGGTTTGTCCCTTAAGGTTTGCTTAACTTAAGAGTCCAGGTTGCACAAGTTAAACTGAAAAAACATGTGAATATGTCAAAACCCCAGACTTTGACACTCAGAAAGCAAGCAGGGTTTCCTGGGGTAAAGGCAGGCCTGGCTGGATTAAGTTGCTCTGACATATTGCGTGACTGCCTCTTTCTAGAGCTCCGACTCATTTATGCACTAAAACATTTATGTTTTATAGAAGCAGCGCATGTTTGCATAGGTGAAGTAAAATTACTCGGGTAGAAAACGCTGCTCTGGGCTTCTGTCCCTTGTAGGCAGCAAATCTGTGTGCAGATGCTCGGCGTGGATGCTTAGGAACCCTCCACCTTTGGTGCCGCTCAGCGCCGGGGATGTATAATTGATAGGGGTGTGTGTCCCTGCTGCAGTCTCCCAACAAGACTCTCATGCATTAATGCATTATCCTCCCAGGCCTCCAGGGTTTCCAGGTTATGTGCACGTGGAGGTTGTGTGGGGTAAATCTGTGGTGTCAGCTATTCTGTGTACATGCTTATCCTGCAGTAGATAAAGGGAGGAAACTGAATTTTGCTTACTGATGGGAGAGACAGAGAGAGAGCATGGCATGGGTGACATCCTGAAGATCCACTCCTCATTTTCACCTTGCAGTTGTGTCTGTGCCAGTGTCCACGTTTGTACCAGTAGAGAAGAAATGGGGCAGAGTCTGATGTCCTGTAGTTGTTTTTTTGATGCAGGAACTCAGGGGGTTAGTGAATGGGGGCATGCCAGAAAAGCAGGTTAGCTGGTGCTGATCTGACTGATGCTGACTGTCCTGGTGGAGCTGGGCTACAGAAGTCTCATCGTCGCTGTTTCGGCAGCAGTTGGAAATTCTTAATGGAATTTGATAATTTGATCAGTAATGGAAACACTTATCAGTGGAGAAAGAGAACGGCTTCCCCCCAGATTAGAGTGCAGCAATACCCAATTATCTCTCTCTTGCAGTTGCCCTCTGTGCCTGTAATTATGCAATCATTCTTGTTTACTTCTGGCACCGTAAGGATCTGTCATGCAGTAATTAGTTTTACTCATAGCCATTTCCTTTTGGTAAGGTGAATCTCAGGTGTCGATTCATGGGAGTTTTGCTGATGATTTGGTCATCAAAAAAATAATTCAAATGTTTCTATATTATTCTGTGTGCTGACTTCTCTGTGGGCATTTATGAGCCTGTGGAATTCTGCAGGTACTAGGCCTGTGTGCAGGCTATGAATGAATTCTGCAGGCTTTTTAGATCTCTTTATCAGATCTGAGAGCTCATTAAAACAAAGCAAATGCAATCAATCAAATTTACTGGTGAAATGTGACAGGCTCTTACATTAGGGGATTAAAATCATAGGTTCCTGGAGGTGCTCTGAAACAGAGCAAGCAAAGAGCTTGGCTCAGATGTGCTGCCGTAAGGGTTCTTACTGGATGGCTCATGCAATACCATATGTAGTTGCAATTCACAGTAAACTGGTGGCCTTTAGTTGATATCATATTTTAAAGAAATAAAAAAATAAAAATCAAGGCTTAATCTGGTTTTGGTTTGCATTTCAAATGCAGTCTGTTCCTTTAGATTTTTTTTGAATACAGAGTGAGATAAACTCTGGCACACGTATCCCACAGAAGAGAGACAAAACGTCCATGAAGCTATCTGGCAAAGCTGGATGATGACCAGCTTTACTTAAAAGGTAAATACATGAACATTTGTGACCAGCCACATTTCACGTGACTTACATGTAGTCCAGGATCATGTCTGAATTGTTCTGTTCAAGATAGAGGTAAATGTTGGGTATCGGGGCAAATAAAAGTTTGCATTTGTTCAGCCTGGAGCTTGCCTGGACTCTGAACCATTAGCCTTGAATTCTTCAAAGTGGTCTAAAGGAAACGCAGTGAGCTTTTAGCATTTCAATCTTTTTAAACCTTCTGGTCTCATATGTTCCATTTCCCCGTTTGTATTTCAGATGTAACAGTCCTTTCTTCTTCATCTGTCAAAAACACATTAACCAGTATCTGAGACACGCAGGCAGCTTTTCCAGACAAAGCATGGACTGTATGGTCAAAGGTGATTTCTGCTTGCTACTCAGTCCCCAGAGTCTGTATTTTTAGACAGAGGAAAACCAAAATAGCAGATACCTCTTGATGGAAGCCCTGATGTTGCATCTTACCCTGCAGCACTGCCAGAGATCTCTCTTTTGTGTTGGTTTACAGAGCTCCCCTCTCATCAGCTTTTCGAAGTCTCCCAAAGCACAGGGCTCCATCTACTCGCAAAGTCTGGTGACAACCCCAACGATTGTCCCTGCACTGTGTGGTGGTATTTATTGGCTTACGGAAATGGCAGACCTGTAGGCTTTAATAATGCAATAGATCTGTAGCTCTGTAAGCCCTGATGTAATTGTTATAATAAATGGAGATGGTACATAAGCATATCCTGTAAATAAATACGACTTTTAGCTTTAATTTCATTTGGCAGAGGAAAGGAAACACAACAAAATTCCATGGATATCTTTCTCCCTTGATTTACTTTAGTCCCAAATACAAACAAGGCCATTTTTCAAATGTATGGAGATGCAAATCTTGCCTCTCAACAGCTTCAGTGTCACTTTGTCCCATGAACCTCCATTTTACACATCCAGTCTTAATCTGAAAGATGCACTTTGAAATGCAGATCAGATAACCCTGCTTCTTATTTCTTTCATCTGCTTGGATCCCAGCAAGTGGGTACCAGAACATCATCTAGAGTTAATTGGCATTGTGCAATTAAAGTCAGTGTAGCTATGACAATTAACCAGACCATTAAATTCAGATAAAATAATGCAGGCATGGTCCTAAGCCCTACATACTAACCATGAAGTTCTGGCTAGTACTTTATTCTTATTTAAACAAAAGCAATGCTCTGTGAGCTCCACATCAGCAGTGGGGAGTCTCCTGTTTATTTACACATCAGCCCTTGATATAGCTCCCCTTAAAAGGTGCAGCATGCATCCAGAATGCCTTTTAAAGTCACTAGGATTTGAAAGGTGTCCCTAGATCTCAAGATCTGCCCCCGTAAGTCCCTTGATTTAAGGCACAACTCGGTGTGTGCACTTCCCTTTTCAGTGTATTAGTTCATCGTTAGACCTCTGTCTCCCATGCCCCCAAGGATTAATGCTGCCATCGGAGGTTTCAAAGTAGCATGAGCTACAAATGACATATTTTTCAGTAAGTGGGCTAATTCCTGCTATTCATCAGGGTTGGGAGGAAGAGAAAGATTCCAGGAAACTAATTGAAGGTTTGTAATGGGAAATTGAAATAACGACTCGAGGCTGTTGTTCCCTTGAGTTTGGGGCCATACTTCACTTCATCATTAATGATTTTAGGAAGTATTAATCCATGTGATCCAACTTTCATGGAAAGCATTTGTGCTTTTGCCACGTACAAATTAAAACCGCTGTAAAGTCTGGAAGAACTGAGTGAGCTCGAGGGAGGGGTACTAATGGGGACTTGGAGCTTGGATCAGTGCTGTGAAACTTGTGTGATGCTTTGCAGCTGGCTGGCTTTACCTGCTGGGTTTGCATCTTGTAGTGGCCAAATACAGACAAGGGTTTCTCTGACTGGCACCAGTGGTATAACTCCAGTAGCACAAGGGATTTTCATCAGTTTATACCCTCAGAGGACTATTTTGTTATGGGAAATAATAAACTACAAGTAACCAAGATATATCTGTGGTGTTTCACTGAAAACACACGGTCTGAGTCTCTACGAATTTGCTCCCACTTTCCATCTCTGCTGGCCTCAATTCCTGTGATCCTGGGCACTCTGCAAACCAAACTGGTGGTGCTCTCTGGCCGCTGTCGACGGGGTAGGGTAGCTGCCAGAGGCAGCAGCTTTAGTGGTTAGAAAATGTTGTAGCTGAATCTGTGTTTGGAAACAACCACATGGAAAAATCTTCTGATAGACTCCTTGCAAATCAAACAGTTTTCTCAACAAAATACTTTGTTGCATCATGATTATTTTGGACTTTTTAATCTCTGAAATTAACAAGCAGAGATAGATGTAGAGGAAAAAAAAAAAGAGAAAGAGGAAAGGCAGGTAATTACCTTCCCCAGTTATGATGCATGTACAGATATTGAATTATTCTATTTATCAAACTGATTACTGTAATGAAAGGATAATAACAATAATCCCTTAGCATCTTGTGAGATTGCTTGATGATATACTGGGCATCTTTTAGTTTGCCACTACTTTAATCCATATTTAATTGATGATTAATGAAATACAGCATAGAGCTCTGTGTTATGAACCCCTTTACTGAAATAATTTCACTCAGCTCTTTATTATCTGTTTGCTATTTTAGTTCCTGATAGCTTTCTGCCATACGAGTGCAGCAAGAGTTCAGAGTAAGAGCAGGGGCTTTGAATTCTGGTGAGGCTCTGGGTGTAGGTGGAAATAACCATGCCAAGCACAGAGGAATGATCAAGCCAGGGTCAATCTCCACTTGTGCGCCTGACTTGCTGCTTCTGTTTGGAGACAATCAGACCTTCAGGCATTGAACGTAATTTTGTATTTAATTCTGTTAAGGTGGGCATTGCTGTCCTGACAGCTCTGCCTTGAAACGAGAGAACTGATGGCCCGTGTAGCTAATAAACTACTTAAAACTGCACTTCAGCACTAGGCACAATAAATGGAGCAAAAAGTGCTCGGTGCTGAGTCAGTCCAAGCTGAAATGGTGTGAAGTTGTCCCTTTTCCTCTGACGTGTTGCAGGGAGGCTTTCAGCCACATCTCTCACGTCAACAGGACGTGCATCTTCTAAAGGAACAAGGTGAGTCAGAAGGTTGTGAAAAATCCTGAACTGCTGAGGTGAAGCTGATTGAGTCTGGAGGTGCCACAACTGCTGTCCTTCCACTCTACAGAGTTGTTCAGGTCACGTAGAGGGAGTGAACTGAAACTGAATTAGTAGAATGGCACATTGCTGTGGTGTAAATGACAAGACAAGCTGCAGAGCAGTGAGAAATCAGTTCCACAGAGTGTAGGAGTTTGTAATGAACCTCAAGTCGTTCCTTTCCTGGAGACACTTTTGAACATACCTGCCAAGTCAGTGTGAAAATCAAGGCAAGCCCTCTTAAGTTCTGTTCACCCTTGGAGAACCGAATGTGTTTTATTTTGGGATATGAAATATCTGTCAAGAAGAGCAGAGTAAAGAGGCAATGTTGTTATTCTGTGGTGTTCCATTTTGTACTTATTATTTCATTCCTGGTGTTTAAATTTAAATCCTGGTGTTTATTACAGCCTGCCTGACCTTGACTAGCAGCAGTAAGCAACTGTGTGTTTCAGTTGGTACTTGTCCAGGAAAAGTGGGGTTTCTATACCAGACAGGGAGCGGATGCTGCACCATTCACAGCAGAGTTCCAGAAAATTACAAACCCCTTCATTAGCACAAGAGATTGCGGTGTGTCTCCTTCCCATAATTAGCTGAGTTGTTAAGTGCCTGAAATGGTTTTCTAGAGTGAAGAAAATAGCAGAAAGCAGGGACTAATGGGAAAAAGGCTACGAGAGAAATAAATCCTGGGGCCATCTCCGAGGCACAGTGGGTAGAAATATGCCTGGTCTCCTTTGTGGGATCCAGCCCTGCAGAGCTTTGCCAAGGCTTTGGTGCTGCAGGAGCATCTCTAATACAGAACCATAGAAAGGCTTGGGTTGGAAGGGACCTTTAAAGGTCATCTAGTCCAACCCCTCTGCAGTGAGCAGGGACATCCTCAATGAGATCTGGTTGCTCAGAGACCCAATGTATAAGCAATACACACATATTACACAATATATAGCCTTGTGTAAAATCCTAGTGCAACTGCAATACTCTGTGGATTGGGATCTTGCACTGTTTTCCCTTTCCTCATTGCTTCCAAGAAGTCAGCAGAGGGGAGCTGGGTGCACCCTTTTGTCCCAGGGCTGCTCTAAGCTGAAGCAGGTTCTTACTAAATTGCTTCTTGCCAGGTTCAGTGTGGTGGAAGCTGCACCTGAGCATCCTTGTTCTGCGTGGCTGTGTCTACAGGGGTGCAGGCAGCTTGCTCATGCTGGTGCTGCTGTTTGTATTCCAGGCAGTGCTGCAAAGATGAGAAAGGGATTTTTCCCAAAGCACAGAGCGAATCAGTGGCTGCAGCAGCAGCAGCAGCAACTCTGGTTTCCCAGCACTAAGCTGCCTCAGAGGGTGGGAGTGACTCTTGCTCTGCAATACTACAGAATTACAACCTATGGGTATCTCTTTAGAGAAGACACTTTGAAGTTTTCTTGTTGATCCTGCAATTGTTGCACAAAGGGCTCAGTCTTTGGTATTGCCTGATGCAGCAGTCCTGTCTAACAGGATGCTGAGAACTGCTACCCGAAAATAACAGCAGTGCTGCCTGGGGCTAGTTCCTCTTGCAGGGTTGGGCTCTAGCCAGCCTCCTTGCCCCAGCACAGTGAGCTCTGCTGTGCTGTCTTACATTAAGGAGGGCTCTGAAGCAGCAGAAATTGCTCTTAAGTATATTAAGGTGAAATTTTAACTGCCCGGAGCAATTTCTTGCTGATCTGTTCCTCTAGCCTACTGCTGTTTCTTGTGGTATTTTTAAATCTTCACAGGGTAGTGGTAGTGAGGGAGAAGGCTTCCTTAATTACTGCAGAGAAAATAAATCAGGGGAATCTCATTGCAAATGCAGGGAGACGAGACAAGCCTAACTACAGCTTCCTGAGTCATCCTGCCAATAAGGCTATTAATTTTAGTCTGAGTAACAGGCTGCATCTTCAGAAGCACTCTTCAGAGGTACTGCAGGCTTTCCTGCGGGGTCTGTGGGATGCTTCCATCCATACTGACAGCTAAAGAATCCAGGCAGATAATGTAATGGTCCCTTGGATGGGAGCTGCTGCCAAAATAGAGAGAATACATGGAAAGACTCCTGGGTAGAAGTTCTTAAACCTTACTTTTCTTTGTGGTAAGACTGGTGGAGGGAGTCTGTGATGAGCATATCTTTAGAATACCTCTTTATAAGGTGCACTTACTGTTAAATATATAAATCCTTGAATCCAGCCGTGTTTTGCTAGTTTGGGTATATGAGTAAATGAAGCAGGGGCAGTTAAGTATAGAATCCTGTAATTGTTTATTTTGGAAAAGACCTTTAAGCTCATGGAGTCCAACTGTTCCCCCAGCACTGCCTGGTCACCACTAAACCATGTCACTCAGCACCACAGCTACATGAGAGAGTCACTTCAGATAGAAGGGAATCTGGTGTTCATTCCCAACTCCAGAACTTGGGTAAGTCAACTTCTTTCCATTACATCAGTCTGGAGAACAAGCAGTGGTCCTGAACTGTGTCCTTGAGATCTGGAACTTGTCTGGTCCAAAGCGTGGAGTGGCTTGTCTGAGGTCTTTGATAATTCAGTTTGGTTTGTGACCAGTAATGGATCTGCGGTCTCGTGCTTTGTAGTTTTGACATCATTAGCCAACAGAAGGGATATTACATCTGCCAAGATGAGCCTTACAGTTTTTTATGCAACTGAAGTGTAGGACTAGAAAAAGCAATCTAAAGTGGGAAATGCAAGGGTGGGAGGCAGCTGGTTACGTTAGTGTAAGAATTCCATTGGCTGCAGCTCTCTGCTTCTGGTGAGGCCACTAAAATCCAGGACACTCCTGTACTGTGTGAGATCAAACTCCAGTCTGCCTTTGCCTGGGTTCACTGCACTGTTCACTGGGTATGTCCACCCTCTTGTGAGATACATACACAGCTGTAAATTCTACTTGCACAACCATGTATGGATGTCTTCTTGCCTGCTCTTTTTTTTGTTTCTTTTTTAATTTATTTCATAAATGTAAATTGTCAGTAAGTGGGGTTTTTTATTATTTTTCATCCCTCCTCTCCTGTGGCTTACAGGAATTTCCCTCCCATCTGTTCCTACCATATGTTTTGGATGGCAATTTGCACACTGGATTAGAACATGGGGATGATTGGGCCATTGCATTGTAGGTCTTAAAAATAATTTCTCTTGTCAAAGTGGGATTTATCTGCAGCTAAAAAAAAAAAAACCCAAACAACAAACCCCCAACACAAACACACACCAAAAAAACAAAACCAAAACCACCAAAAGCAGCAGGCATACTGTTTTTCATCTGTCTGCCCATTTTTTTCACACCCCCACAATCAGTGATAATCTACATTAAACCAAACATGAGGTAGGTTTTCCTTACCATTATTTAGCTATAAAGCAATGAAACAACATTCCATAAAGCTCTGGATATCCAGACACCATAAAGAACCCAGTTTAATCCCAGGGGCAGCGAGTGATTACTTCAGCTGCATTAATTGCAATAATTGCAAAGATCTACTTTTTGATATGCCTTGTGTGAGGGCAGAAAGTGAACAGGCTGGAGAAGCAGCTGTAGTTCATTCTGACTCTGTTCTGGACCTGCTGTATGGCTCCAGCTGGATATCTTTTCTGCAGTGGAAGGGGATGGTGTCTCTGTCCCAACAAACTGTAACCAAGAGCAGTGCTCCTGCATCCCTGGAGTTAGTAAGGTTATTCTGGTGCTTTAAAGGAGTGTTTTTATTTGATGGGGATTTGATAATGGTATTTCCTCTGGGTTTTGCTCCTCATTGTATCTTAGTGGGGATGTGTATGCTTGCAGTTTGTTTTCAAAACCCAAGTTACCATTTTTTACGCGCTAAAAACCAAAGTGGTGGCGAGCATTTAATTGGAACACAAAGGCAGTGTGATGTCAGCCCATCAGTTCTTCTGATGAGCACTGCACAGTTACTAACACAGCACAGTCCTGCCAAGAAGTTCTCATGGGCATGGATCAGCCCTGAGCGTCAGCAAGTAGTGTTCTGTTTGGCTGCTAAAACGACCACCAAGCGGGATGCTGCTCTTTGGAAAGCAGCATCGTGTTTCTGCTTTGCACCCGTGCAAACCAGGACTGGTTCCGTGGGGTGGGAGGTGCTTGTGGAAATCTAAAAGGAGGTGCAGCCTCCTGAGTGGAGCAGGCAATGAGAAGTGGGGCCTTGGCCGGAGGAGAAGGTGCAAGCTCTGTTTGCCTGCTCATGTCTTTACTGCCATGTCAGAGTGTGTCTGGTGGTTGTGTTTCCAGAGGGTTGTGAGAGCTGTGGGGCTGTGCTCACACACAGCATCTCCGCATAAGCCTCCTTTGTTTTAAACAAAGAAAAAAGCCAAACTCTTCTAAAAATGCATTAAAACTGCAAGTGCTGTGGCAAGGTTGGGCTCTGTCTCTTCTGCCCGTAGCAGCAGGTGAATGCATGGGCTGCTCTACCGTGTTTGCATGCTCTGTTGTATCTCCTGTGTCCCAAATGCTACCGATTTATTCAGAACTTTATAAAACAGAGGTAGAAAAGCAGTCTCTGGAATGATTTTTAAAACTTAATCTGCATAATACAAGTCTAATTTAAGTAAATTTCTTAAAAGGCAGTGCAGACCCCTGAGCTCTCTGACTGGGCACTGGTGTGGTTGTATCTTTAAATCTCTCTATTCTACAGCAGATTTTTTTTTTTTCCCCATGTAGAAAACCCCACCCATATCTCTGCAGTATCTGCAGCGTGAATTAGAAAGTCCATGGGGACATCTAGGTCAGCATGAGCAGATCTGACATCAGCCTGCAGATTATACCCACAACCAACAGTGCTGCAGTTGTTTTTCTTTCCTCCCCCTCCCTTTGTACTAGGGAAAAAATTATTCTCCACTGGCAATTCTAAGAAATGTTAAAATGCCCCTACAGACACTCTTGTCAAAATGCCCTTCCCTGCATCACAAAACCCTCCCGTGCCTCGTCTGAGGGAATATGTATAACCCAGTAAGGTATTTTTGCTAATGCAGTATTGACTGCAATTCAGCAAGCCAGCAGAGAGATGGGAGAGGGAGGAAGCTGAAAGCTGATGATTATGCAGAGGGGAAAATGAAGCTGTGTTAGCGGAGAAGAGCTCCCAGCAGCAGACCTTGTGGCCAGGCTCAGAGCTCAGTTGTATTGCTGTCTAAGGTGAGCTACTCCACCCACCTCACCGACTTGCTCGGGCTACTTCTATAAATGCATTTGCCTTCAACTGGCAAATCTATACCAAAATACCACTCCTTGTTTCTGCCCCAGCTGCCAAGCAGGCCCTGGCTATAGTTTCATCCCCCCCTGCATATCAAGATATAGTTCTGAATTCTCCAATTTCCTGTGCTTTTCACAGCCACAGTCTCTTACATCCTTGTGCTATTTTTGCAATACTCTAATTATGGTGGCCTCAGTGGAATTATGCCTGATGGATCCTAGGGTAAAACTAAACTTCATCTTCCTGATTTTAAACCCAGTTATACATTGGTGTAATTCACCAGAATTAACCTTCATTTACCATATTGTACCTTAGGACAAAATTTATCCCTTGGGATGTTGTTAAAGCAGCTGAGAACGGTCGTGTTCCCTTAGCAGCTTGAAGTGAGGGAGAAGAAACCTTAAAGAATTCCCTACTCCCTACAGAATGGGAACTGGTGTTACACTTTCAGGATGGGCTGCCCCAAAACGGAGTAAGGTAGAGACATGCCTGAGAGCTCCTAGCTTTCAGCAGAGCTGGCAGGCAGAGACTGGGAAAGGAAGGTAACTGGTGTGGAAAGGAGTACAGAAAGGCTGCAGTGTATCTTATACCCACGTGTCTCACCTGGTGCACATCTGTGTCCTCTCAACAAGCTGCCTGTGTGGTCTGCACTTCCTAGTGACCTCAGATCCCAGTGATGGGCCAGTAATGGGTGATGGGTGCCCGAATCTGGGCACAATAAACTTCCACATGCTCATGCACAGACACAGACAGTGCAGGAAAACCTGGGTGACTGTAGCAGTCCGTGAAAAAAGAGCAGCTTAATAAATTGTAATTCAGCAGTGCTGATTATCTGGTGGGGGTTCTGCTATCTTCTGCTGCTGCCAGAAGCAGAGCTGCAGAGACTGCTGCTGCTATGCTGCTAGTGAGATAAATCATAAATCAAAGGCAGATGGGATGGCTGTTTCTTAACCAAAGGCCAGTGCCGAACAGTGCCCTTCTGTCACTTGAACGGTGATGTGCTTGGATTGCTGTCCAGAGGCACCTTGGTTCCCCTGCAGAGTTCCATTAGCTTCCCGGGGGCAGAGCGGTCTGTCTTTTGAGGGCTCAGTTACAGACTTCATCTTCTGCTAGAGACGACTATAAGTGCTTTCTTATATTATTTTCCTGAGTTGAACACCTTCCAGTGCTTGAATGCAGTAAAAATGACATTTAGAGAGCAAATTGGGACATAATTCTAAGTTCTGAAGTACACGGGATTAGAAAGCGCCGTAGAAGGGCAAAATAAAAAAATATTAAATATCATCCTGAAAATCATAACCTTTCTGTCCTCTGAGGAGACAAATATTTTAAAGTTTCTCTGCTTTTATAAATGCAATACATTAAATCTATTCTTGCTTTTTTCCTCTTCTGCAAATTCCAGTATGACATGAAAAAGATGGCTGCTAAAGATGAGCTAGCAAATTACGCTAATGGTTTTTTTCTAACCTCTTTTGTCTTTTTCTGATTGTGCTTTGGGGAAAGGGGGAATAAAAGTATTGAAAGTGATTGTGAAAGACTTTCATTAGCATATTTTAGGGGTTTTTTTGCAATGCATTGCACATCAGATGGCAGTAATGGAAATGCAGGAGGGCAAAAATTGATGCCTTGATGTAGCTTCTGTATAGCTGGATCAAGAAGGAAATCTGTCTGCAATCACTTCCAGTCCTTCAGCAAAAATCTTAATCGGGAGGAAACTGGCAATCCTTGGACAGCCCTGAGCATTGGGTTTCCCCTTTAAGGCTTCACCCTCTGCCCTAAATAAGAGGCCTGGGACTCGCAGGCTTGGGGTGAGTTTGACCTACGATGACTATAGATTATCTAATCTTGCAGCGCCCGTTTCATCGCTGCTATTAGAATGAAGTGCCTGGAGTCACCTAGAGCTTTGAGTCCTGCTGGGATGTGTTTCTATTTGCTTTTATTGCTCTGTGACTTAATTTTTTCCATTTCATCTTCTGAAACGTCATTAATTAATGCACCTTTCTCTTATGAATGCAAAGTGTGCAAAGCGCTTTGCAGTCTAAAAGCCACGGGGCTGAATGTGTCCAAGGAAGATACCATACTGATGGATACAACATTAAGGACCTTATGAGATTATTAAGTAGTAATGAGCAATTTTCTCCCAATTAGTGTGTGGCAACTACAATTATACCCTCTGCTAAGAAGCTTCTGTGGTCCAAGATGCAGGACTGTTCATGTCAACCCTTTCCATGTCAGGTCAGTCAATGCTTCCCTGACAATAATAGAACATTAATTTAGTCTCTTTTGCCCCAGTGAGTTATATTTGGCAAAGCCAAGGTGTGGCAGCAGCTGAAGATTGACATTTTGAACTCATTTGCAAGCAGTGCTGCTAGTTTGCAGATGTGTTCTGAGCATACCTGGTACACAGATGGGAATTAAACAACCACCTCCTCTCAGGATCTTGTGGGTTTTTATGTACTCGGCCTCCCTCTTAAGTTCGTCTTTTGAATTATAACTAAATCTAGAGCTGAGTGAGCTAGTGGAGAGAGAAGAAAGAAAAAAAAAAACAAACCCAAAAGCCCCCACAACAGCTTCTACCCTGAGCTGCAGCAGCACCGAGTTTCAGTCCTGCTCACTGTATGTGAAGACAACCACAGAGCTTCAACTGAAAATTATGCCAAAGGATTCCCAGTTTCTGTGCAGACTCTTAATGCTGTCCTTCAGTGCTGCACGCCAGCTCGGGAGTTTAACCATTCCATTTCAAGAAATAAAGTTTAATACAAACAGGAATGGATTTACAGGAAAAAAAAAGGAACTTGGAATCCATGAGTCTTCTTTCTTTGGCGTGGAGATGACCGCTGCTTACAGAATGCAATTAAAAAACCCCTCCAGCACTACAGGAGGCAGCTGGGGTGTGCTCAAATACAGGCTGAAGGACAATGCGGTGCCCCAGCCCCTGAGGACTGGTATTTGAAGCTGGAAGGTGTGCAGGGTAGCAGCCCAGGGGAGAATGTGGCCATACCCGCTGTGCTCCTGCTCTGCACTGCAAAGAGGGGAACTGTGCTGAGGGGCAGCATCTTGTTGGGGCTGCTGTTGTTTCAGCCATTCTATAGAAGAGCTTGGGGGTTTAAATTTTTTTTTATTGCAACCAAGAAGACTTTGAGCTTGTGATTTATTAGCATTTTTGGAGCTGAAAATAGTACGGTTGGGAAGAAAATTTTTCTCCCTGGCCTCATCCCTTAGCAGATAGTGCTGTTAACTCTAGGGCTTTGGCATTTAGGCCAGAATAAATCCCAAGCAGCAAGACCCCAGCTACAGCAGTCACTGCCCAAACGCACCTAGCCCCAGACAGCTGCTGGCCTGAGCAGATGGAGGGTGGAAAGGAGAAGGTTCAAGTCTGGAGCAGCACAGCACGGAGGGGAGAGAGGCCAGGGCTTGAAGTTTTAGCCGTGAAGCAGCAAGGTCTCAAGTTGGCAGGTTGTTTGGGAAGTGACATTAATTTGTGGTTACAGTGCACTCTGATTTCATCCCTGCAGTGTTTGTAAGAAGCGTGTTCCACTGAAAGAGCTGATGTAAAGCTTGGCCTCTGCGCTGTGGATTCAAGGGCAATATCAAATCATCTTAAAACAGCACTGCCACTTAAATTGCTTTGCTTGTCATGTTGAAGGCAAACCATTGTGAGCCTTCTTCAACACTCAACAATATATATTTTGTTAAAAAAAAGAGCTAAATTCTCTGCATGGGGTAGATCTGGGGTTGTCTGATTTAGCCCTTTGCATTTAATGGTTATCAGCCCTTGATACTGTAAAGTTAATGCGACAAGATTATGTGGTTGGGAAAGGTGATGTGAAGGGATGTGGGTAGCTCAGCAGGGTTAAATGCCTGCTATCTCCAGGAGTCTAAACCAAAGCACCTGGGCCAGTTCTGCAACTACAGGCCTGGCTCACAGTGTCCATGCCAAGGGGGTACCCAGGGGTCCACTGAAAGCTGGTATTTGGTCTTGCTACAGAGACTGATTTAAAAGCCAGTTGTGGAGAAATTCATGCTGCCATGTACTTGCTGTTCTTTCCAGGCAAATACTGTCTCACTAAGGAAGTAAATAATGATAACATCTTAAAACTTCAACCATGGTTTGTCTTTGAATGAGTTTTAGTCCTGTTTTTTTTTTTCTGATAGGCTTGGAGAACCTCCACAGATAATTAATTAATTGGCTTCCTCAGGATCTGTTGAATTCCTTTGTCCCCTGAGCAGGTTTTATCTTTGGAGCGCTGGAATACCGTACGGAACGAGCATTTGCTTTCTGCAGTGACTAGGGGAGCATGTGTGACCTGCTGCTCCGTCCACTTCATCTTGCCTTTTCAAATTGGACCTTCCACCAGGACTTGTTCAGAGCACAGGGGGAGTGTAGGTAACTCGTGATGCAAGCCAGTAACAGATCTGTAAAACCACGGAGCTCCTTGGCTTGTGTGAACGGGCAAAGCTTTGACTTCAACACGATTGGGCTGGGGAGGAGCTGGTACTAAAAAAAGCTCTTGAAGTAGACTGGGGACCCCAGTGAATGCAGATGGAAAACTGAGGCATAAGGGGCCTGTAGGCATTGCACAAACCCTCTGCACGGGGAAGAATTTTCCCCTTAAGTCTTGGAAGATTAAAGGAGTGAGCATGGGGGGAGAGCTGAATTTAGTTTAGGGAGATATAAATGCTCTGCTATTTTATGATGTGCTTGGTATAATTATTCATCGCATGATTAAGTGTTTGATGTTGATAACTCGGCTATGAAGAACATGTTTAACATTAATTTTGCTTGTACTGTTTTATGCAACTTTCATGCCCCATAAAATGCATGTTAAGTATTAGGGATGTTTAATAATGATGTTTTTCACCAGGGCATGATTGTAAAACTCCCTTGGGTTGAAAGAGATTAAAAAGAGCAGTGAGTAAACTTTCTTTGGCAGGATAGGGGCGAAGACAGGATCTTGAAACGATAAAGGTCAATGGTAAAGGAGCTTTTGTTGAGTTTCAGCAGTACAGATTTGAACCAGCATCTCAGTCAACGTAGCAATTGGGTTTCTTGTATTAATATTAAAAGGTGAAGAGCTCTTTAGTGGTGAGTAATGAAACTCCTAATTCAGCAGGAGCAGATCTTAGTTATCTTTTCAGTTGTGCCCTGCATTGCCTTTCATAGCAGGCGTGATTCCTCTGGTCAGTTTGGACTCTGTATATTCAATATATCCATGTCTAGTCTCACCTTGCATTGGCAGGTGGTAAGTGGGTAACAAATGAACACAGCATCTTTTAAACTGCTCATTGACAAAAATGAGCTGGGGAAGATTCTCTGCTTCAGAATCGCAGAGGAATGTGTAAAAGCTCCAAGCAATGTTGGTTTAGATTATTGCTTCAATTTTATGGGCTGGCGAAAAGCAGAAAGTCTCTTTCTCCTAGCCTGCTACTCTGTATAGTCAATCAATAACTAACTAGTGGTGGTTGTTTTAACTCCATCCCTAATGGATTGTTGTCCTGTTAGTAAATGTGCAAATTGAAAATCCAGCAAGAGTAGAGGAAAAAATGATCGTGTGTGAGCATCAGTTGTTTCAGAACTGCTGGGAAATAGGAAATATATTTTAAGATTATTGTTTGATCTAAATATTTGTAATGAAATTCAAGCACCGGTTAGAAGCACTGAAAGGAAAAGTTTGAACTCAAGGCTTTCTAATAATGACAAAAAAATTAAAAACTTTGGGCTGGTCTGTCTTGAAGTCACAAGAAGGGCAACTGTTTGCACGCTTGAGAATGGGAAATGGCTCTTGGAGTGGCCAAGGAGGTATGAGAATAGAAAAGTAAAGAGAATGAATCGCAGATGTGAATGCTGAAGTGTGTTTATGCTGCAGTTTTGGCCAGCAATATAATTGGCTTTTGTTTCTGGCTCTAATTTGATTTTCAGTATTGCACTTGAGCAACTTCTTTGTTCTAACCTTCCAGCCCCTTTCAGCGTTTGATAGACTTGTATTCCCACGGGAGATCCTGTTTGCTCTATAAATACACTAAACCTTTGTTTGTGATGCGTTCTATAAATATCCCTGACATATTGACCACTGTTTACAGTGTGCTAAATTTAGCTGCATAAGCATTCATCAATTGCTGTCTATACCTGATATTTTTGCTGCACTGTCTCTCAAAGAAGCAGAGCTGTGCATAAAAATGTCAAGCCATACCTCCAAATTCAGCTGATGTTTCAGCTGAGTAACCTTCCAGTTTGGATGACTTCAGCCGTGCTGGAGCACAAGCTGTCTCCTACCCCACGCAGTTTAAATGTTTTCCACTGCAGAGAATTTGTTCTCTTTTTCAAACTCTTTTGTAAAGAAAAATGATACGGAGAGTTGTCTGATTCAGCCACGTCTCCCTTCAAAATGTGCTATTTGTTTCTGCAAAGGAAGACCCATCTTTGATGTGCTCTGGGCCTCACTGGGGAAGCTGCTTCACCTCTCACAGTGACCAAATTCTGCAGTGATATTTTCAGGCTTGCTGCCATTGTCTTAGCAGAATTGCATCTCTTTATCCCAATGGCTCAATCCATTCGGGAGGTTCACTCTCTATCCCTTCCCAGCAGAGGTGGTTGGGTTTCCCGTGGCCCTGCGGACAAAGGGGCCGTTGTCTCCGCAGCACAAGATAGTGCCAAAACCCAGGGGAGCTGAGCTAGCGCTGACCAAACTAACGTAGCAGATTCGTGTTGTTTCTCCAGAGTCTGATGGTTTCTGGTACCCACTACACCCTTATCAGCAATCGATTGTTTCTGCTTATTACTGTAGAGAGCATTCTCAGAGCCACTACCAGCTGAGCCTCTGGCCCCTCTGCAACACCCCGGTGCTCAGGTGATGGGCACTTGCAGGTCGATTCTTAGTCGATGGGTTTAGTTGGTGTTATAGTGCAATCTGTTTCTAAGCATTAAGTTTAAAGAGAGGAGGTGGATGTGATTTCACAGTCTGAACACGCCGTAGGTCAGCTCTGCATGGTAATTTTAACAAATTGCCAGATTGCTTCCAAGTGAGAGAACTTCTACAGAATAACTTAATGTATCCGACAACGTTGCGACGCGCACCCGTTTTGTTCCTGCAACTGAGACTTTTATCTTGCCACGGTGCCAATACTTATTATTCATCTCTTCTTGTACAGAAGGCTGGAACTTCTGTCTAACACAGATCTCTTCAACCTTCAAGAGCTTGTCAAGAGTGTCCAAAAGTAGGACAGAGCTGTGTGCTGTCCTACTAATGTGTTGCAGCATTTGGTTTCGCTTTCCTGACGCTCTAAATTGCAGTTCAATGTATAAACATCTTTGCAGTAGCAAAGTATCATCGTTTATCTGCATGCAAACGGAGTACAGAGCTACCAGAAACTGAAGTAAAAGGCATTTTGGTGTAAAGAACAGAAGTTTCTGTGTCTGTGAGAGGAAGTACCTGTAGATAGGGTTGTATGTGGCTCTGACCTTGCTGGCTTGGCATTTATGGGCTGAGATGTCTAATAATTTAAAATAGTTCTAGCTCAGTTAATGAAGTTTATTACTCTTGACTCTGACTGATTTGGAGACCCTTATTTGGGAAATGGCAAAAGATTTTTTCTGAGTTTCCCGATGTGGCCCATATAGCAAATTTACTGCACTTGTCCTTCAGGTGACATTCCCTCACTTTATTACCGTGTCTGCTATCATCAAGCTTTGCAGCATTAGTAATTTAAAGCAGTTTGATGATAAACAGATAAGTAAATAATATTTTATTGCTTACAGAATATAATCTCAAATTGATGAAACCAATTAATCACTAAAATTAAGATCTGCTATTTGAATTATTTTATTCAGACTGTCAGCCTGAAAGGAAACCAGAGATCCAGGTGATATTCCCTTCTCTGGTCCCAGTTCAGACAAACCCTAATGAATTGGTGGAGGTGCCTCTGGCTGCTCAGAACAGGGGTTTTTAACTTTCTCAGTGTCATCAGTTGCAGTGAATTACTATCTCAATATCTATTAAGAACGGTGAAACATCAGAGGATAATTTGTGGTCGTATTTTATGAAGGCTTGTTCTTCCCTACTTATACCACCCATAGCAGAAAACTGATAAGGCAAAATTAGACTTCTGGATTCCAGTCTCCTTTGCCTTTTAAAGTCTTGGTGATCAGTTCTCAGTCTACCCCACACTGTTTCACCTTAACGTATGATTCAGCAACTGTTATTTCACAGAAAACCAGTGAGACTTGGAGCATTTTGATTAAGTTGCTTTTAAACTAAGACCTGGAGCACTAAAGCTGCTCTGAACTGATTCTGCCACGTGCTGGGACTGGTGAATCTGAGGTATTTTGACATTGCCTGCAGTAAATATTGATGTAAATATGATGTGCAGGTGAAAGAGGAAACCGAAGAGGTATAATCTAGGAGGAAATATTTAGGTAGAAACTCACTGTGTAGAGATTCAGGGAACACCCAGAGACTCCTTTTGGACCCATGCCTTTTACAGCAAGTGAGGTTATACTGTGGAGTTGTGGAGCTCTTTCCTTTGGCAGGACCCCAGGCTCTGCACAGGGGAGTAGTGGTGGCCAGTCCTTGCTTAAGGAAGAGCACTTAGAAGGGGAACATTGATTTTGTCCTGTAGACCTCGCTGTCTGTTCCTAAGCTTTCTGGAGTATATAGTACAGCTGATGCATGAGCTTCAAAATACTGTTGTCTGTGTTTCAGAATTAATACTTGGTGGCTCGTAATTGACCTCTAATTAAAATACGTTGTTTCTAACTCCCATTAAGAACATTACTAATTAAAAGAACAGCTGGAATGGGCTGTCTGGAGTTGCAGGCATCAATGTGATGAGTTACAGCAAGGATTCAACTGCAGTGCAGAAGAAAATGGAGTGGAGGAGGGAAATCCGTGATTTCTGGTGTATTATTCAGAGTTATTTTATATCTGTATCTTTATCTATAAAACAGAGTATTTCTAATTCATGGTTGGGCACCAGTAGGCTGCTTCTTCCCTGTGCTTCTGGGAAAAGGAAATGCTGTGTAGGTTTTTGAGAGTTGTAAATAGTTTCGGAAGGTCAGCCTGTGCAAATACGTCATTTGTCCTGTTGGTGTGAGACACAAATGCTGATGCCATTGTTTAGCTGGTGCATTGCTGTCTGTCTGCAGTGCTGAGAGGGAGTGGGAGAAGGGCAGGGAGATGAGGAGTATCTGAGGGTGGCTAAGAGGGGATACTGGTTAATTAAAAGCTGAATCCATGCAAAGAAGCTACACTGGCTTTAGAAGTTTCAGTTTAAAACTAAACTGACCTCAGCCTGCTTTCAAGGTTAGGATGTGATCAGGAGAGAACCAGAGAGTCCAAGGAAGAGGGCAGTGTGCTCGTGGAGAGCTCCACCAGGGTTCAAACCGAATGGACTGTCAGGCACTTTCAGGGAGCTGGGGCGGTATTGACAGCCAGTGCTTGGCTCCTACAACCCCAGCACAAGGGAAGCCCTTGTCACCCAGGTCAGGGTGAAGTTGGGTAGGGTGTTTCTTATTTCGTAGGCAAGGAAAAGTGCACGTAATTCAGAAGGTGATTTCTGGTCACGTGCACGCTGTCTGCTGTAGAGTGCCACGAGTTTCTGCACCCAGGCTCTTCAGTTTCCTTAGCAGAGCAGCACCACTGAATAGGTGCATTCCCTGTCGGTCTGTCTGTCCTGACTGCACTCGCTGCTCGGAGGCACTGCTTACAGGACATGGGTGCCATTTAGGGGGGCAACAAGAGCCCACTCCCAGTCTGATAGAGACCAGGAGGCAGCTACTGGATGGGGAGAAAGCAATTCCCAGCCATTCACCTGCTACAGGTTGCCTCTGTTACGAGTGAAGAAGCAAGTGGGTTTTTAATTGTGGCTTGGTTCAAAGAGGTTTGCAGTAAAATTGCTGCCAATTAAGTGGGTCTTTTAAATAGAGCTGTTGGGAAAAGCTTCCATTTGTCACATGCCTTTGATTAATGCATAAAGCAAAACAAGTATTATGGGAAAATAAGCCTGCTGTGTTCATTTGTGTGATTCTTCATCTATCATTCTACACTGTGAAATCAAGCACCATAAATTGTCTCAGTGAGGTAATTGGACTGTAGTTCCATTTAATCCATCCATTACTTTTAACCTTGATGTGAAGTTTCTTGATGCTGCTTTTCTCCCTTTTTCTGTTAGTTTTTCTTAATTGCTTGTCTTGGCAGCAGGACATTTCAGCTGTCCCAGTAATACCCTCTGGGAATGTTTCAACAAAGGTTTCTGCAGAGTCAGCCTTTCTGAAAATAAAGCAGATCCTGAGGTTAACATGAGAGGTGCGTGCCTCGAGGTCACCTTGGAATTTTTTTTTTTTTTTTTTTCCTGCATATAGGAAGGACAAGTTTGCCTTGAAATCCTGTCTCTCCCTGGTTACCTTGGAAAGAAAATTACCTCAGGTGGTGTGAAAGGGTTGCTTGGTTATAGTACTTGTGTAATCTTGTCAAATAATCAACGATTTCACCCTAAATCCTGAATTATACGACAACAAGAAATGCTTGTGTCCTGTTTGTGGCATATCAGTCTTTCTTGTAAAATAGCCCGTGTGAAAGGTGGAACTGTTTTAAGAGGGAATGGAGGGTGAACCACATAACCTTTGGAGCAGCACATCTTCAGCTCTGACACGTAATGTGATAAATTGCAGAAAGATTAATTATCTGAAATGAAGCAGCTGCTGTTCTCAATGGTTTCCAATACCTGCTGGGGAAGGAGGCTCATCAATCATGCTGTTGTGAGACATTAATAAAGAGGCTTAAGGTGTTGGATTTAAGCAGGGGCCATTCCATCTCGGACCTGGTGTATGCATGGCCCTTCTGCAGCAGGCATTTCATTGAAGACAAACCTTCTGACTGAGATTTATAGGACTTAAGCTCAGCCTGTTTGTTACAGATGTACTTGTAAGATAACAGCAATTACTCTTTCTGCTCGTTTCACTGAAGCACTGAGAATTAGCTCCAGTACATCTCCACTTTCACATCTCTGGCTTTGCCAAAGCTGAAGTTCTTGATGTGTAGGATTTATCAGGGACCAATCTTCCTTCTATTGAGATTTGCCACAAGATACTGTAGAGATCAAGTGCTGCTTGTAGAATAGACTTTTATTTTAAATGATGAACATACCTGGAATTAAAATAATATGACAATTTTAAGTTTGGACTGCTGCTTGGAATTCAAAGCCACGTGTGTTGGCTGCAAATGGTCAGGAACTGGAGGAGGTTTTTCTCTTGCCAGTGAGTTATTCCGTGGCTGTCTGCAGCAGGGCTCCTTGCTGCTTCTGGAGACACTGGGCTTGGCCAGAGCACGTGCCAACATCCCAGGCTGGATAGGTTGATCGAGACGGTGGCTCCCACTGTGCTGAAGCACTGACAGTGGCACTGCATGTGGCATTGAGACGGGTGGGTGGACATCGTGTCAGGCAAAGCACAGTGTTTTATATTCTGCCTAGGGAAGCTGGGGGTTTCACTGCCATGTGAAATTAGATGTGCTTTTTTTCTCGAGTGTGATTGATCATGCTTTATGTGATGATCAAACACTTTGGGAAGTAATCTTTGCAGTGAAGTCATCCTTTGTTATCCCCATGCACAGCTCTGCACAGGTTTCTAATTTACTGCGTTTAATATTTCTCTCTAAATGACCTGATCTTTGTAATATTTTTGGCTACAGTCTCCTCTGAGGATTGAGACTCGATCTACACTGACAAACCTTATATTTCTAAACCATCTGTTTGGAGCCCTTTCCTTCCTGCTGTGACCGATGTGTTATTTCTGTATAATTGGAAACATCAGCCAGGAGAGAGGTGTGGGGCTGTCTGTGAAACCTCTATTTTCAGGTATCCCTGGTGTAAGTGCTTTTTGCTGGCTCAACCCCCTCATCCCAGGCTTGTTCAGGTGCTCATATTTCTCTTTCTAACAATACGATCAGGGAAAAGTGAAAGGGAGTTAGCACATCATGCAGTAAAGCAGTGAGGTTATGCAAGCTGGGGAGTAGATTCTACAGTCCAGTGAGGCCTGTTATGTAGAATAAAGTTGGCATGTGCAGTCCTAGATTTGAGTAACAGCAGGAGTGTGATTTGCTCAGAGCTGTTAGGGAACAGTGCGGGCCACTCAGTGTGACCTGGGGCTGCTTTGACACTGGGCTGTCTTTGGAGGCTCCAGTCCTGTGCAGGTAGCGAGGCTGCTCCTGGGAGTGCTGAGCAGCCCGAGTAAAGGCTGTAGGAAGAGGCAGGCTGCAGGTAAACCCGCTCTCGTGCTTGGCCATCTCTCTGCTGTCAGCAGAACACTTAAGCACCTACTTTGCTTTGTGAACTGAGCCCAGCCTGAAGTGCACTGACAGAGGTCACCAAGAGGTTGAAACACCCAAGGTTGGCTCCCTGCAGTGTGACACCCTCAGTTCAGCTCTAACTGCAGCTGATGCCTCGGGTTCATCGCTGTTGTGCAGATCTCATGTGCTGCAGGAAGCTCTTTGTCCATATGTTAGTATTTGCAGCTTGAGTTTTGCACGTACTTGCTTCCACTTGCAAGGCTTCCATAGCAAGAATAAACCACAGATCTAAAGGAAGGCACATTGTGTCTTTTAATTTAAATATGTCTTTACTTAACTCATAATATTTCCTAATGCCTGCAGGTAAGATCACTCACTAATATCGTACAAATAAATTACTACTGGCAGCTCCCTAGGGTACCCAGTTGGAAAACAATACTCGTTCTGTTGCTCAGTGCCTTTACTGTCAGACTCCAATCAAAAAGTCACGGTGCTCTTTTCTACTGATTTAAGTAATTTTTATATCATCTCCACAGTGAGACATAAATTCTGTTCTTCCCAGACAAGGAAGTGGCGCTGACATCTTGTTCAAAAGCTGTTGTCACAGAAAATTACTCCTTTAATTGACAGTACAGGCAGCTTGCTTAACTGATGGCTCAAAAGGTCACGCCACTGGTGCTGTGTAGTTCAGCACTTCTCCAAAGAGCTGACCTTACTGAAAAGCACCCTCTTGTCCTGTGCTTGCAGGTGAACACAACACCAGGCAAATACCCAGCTCAGCATTTCTTTCTTGCAAAGCAGAGTTGTTGGTTTTTTTTCAGAGGCTACTGTTAATAACTAAATCAAACTCAGAAAGCAAGCAACAGCAAAGAGCACCCCTCCTGCTCTTACCAGATGTGTAGGTTTGTGAAGAGACTCTTACTTCCCACAGGCCAAAGAACCAAGAATTGGGCATTTTATATGAAAGAGAAGAGGAGATCTTGTGAGCATAAATTTTATTGGCATCAAAAGGTTTCTTTCTCAGGCTGCTCAGAGCATAGTTACGTAAAGCTGGGTTTTAATAAGGTCCCGTTTCGCCTTTGACAGCTGCTTCCCCTCATGATTTTGGGAAGATTGCATCAAGTCCTTGCCTCTCTTTCCCCATCTGAGAGGCTAAACTGCTAAACTAACACGCTGCACAGATTATCCTTATTCACTTACAAAACTGACTTGCAGAGACTAAAAGCTGCGACATGAGTGTGAAGTGGGATTTTGAATGTGTGCTTTGAATTTTGGAGTTGCTGGATTTGGATTTCTCTTTTGGCAAACTGTCAGGAAAACACGAGGGGCTTGCTTTTTGCTGGAGAAGGAAATACAGTGTCATTTTGCAGCAAATTCTGTCTTGTCTTTTTGGCTAACACCCTTAAACAATACAAAGTAAAGCATCGGGGTAAAGAGACCGATGCCATTTAATTGCATGTTTCGAATGGAGGTATTTTCCTGAAGAAGAGTCTGTAATCAGAAGTGCAGCTAATGGCTCAGCGTGCCAAAGTGTACGGATGGGCAAACTGTGCCTGGGTCAGATGTGGATAAACGCCGGTAGATGCAGCCTCTTCTGCCCAGGCATCGGGTCTTCCAAGTGCAGCCCAGCTCCGTTTTGGAGATTGTGTGTCAGTTCAAGTGGCAGAGAGGAGATTCTGCTGCTTAGACTTGGGTTGCATCAGTGCATCTGGGACTTTGAGGTTGAATTCAGCCAGTGTGGAGCTCGGTGCAGGGGGAGATCTCATTTCCCGGTGCCCATCGGAGCACTTGAGGAATGATGTGCTTTGCCAGTTGTTCCCTGGCTTTGGGAATGATGTGCTCCACTGATTCGTGGCACCAGCGTGATGAGCTGTCTTGCAGGGCTTATGTGTGAGACAGGGCTGCCTCCTGGCAACCGTACAGAGCAGCAGCGTGAGTGGAAGATGACGGATGGCTTCTGCAGAGAGCCTGTGCTCAGGATGCTGCAGCTTGTGGTGTTCTCTTCCAGGCTGGGGTTAGATCGGGTGCCTGCAAAGGGATGTTACCTCGCCTGCACCCAAGGCTTTTAAACTGAACATTAAGGTGCAGGGTTTAAAACTGCACAGAGGAAACTAAATAAAGCTTTGTTCCAGTCTTACAGCCGAGACTCTGCCTGTGTGTATGGGAGTTTGGGAGCAGAAGGTCAGAGTTCTCCTGCTTTCCCTCCTGTCTTTCCCTCTGAGTGTAGACAGGTGAACAATCATGCAGACCTAGGCAGTTTGAAGCTGTAAGAAGTCAGGTCTTAACTGCTGGAGTCACAAAGGCATGTAAAAAACGAGCTGCATGATTCAGGAGGAGTTTCTGTTGCCTGAATGCCCTTAACCCCAGCCCCAGTGTTTCAGATCAGTGGCATCTCTGCAGCCTGGAACATTGTGCCTTATAGATCTGAAATTAACTGCTCAAAACCCCAAACTTTTCATCTTCTCTATGCCCCAACCAGGGCTTCTAATGGTAGGATAGCATGGTGAGGGGCAGTGGATTTTCAGTGTAAAATCCCATTTTGTGTAACTCCTGTAGATCCCGGGGTCCTGGACTGGCTCTGTTGACGGGTGGTACTTTCTAGACCTGGAAGCTGTTTATAACCTGTCTGCTGTGGTCAGATATTCAAAGTCATCCAAATGTGTAACTGCCATGTTCATATAAATACCTTTGATTTGGGCATTGTGAGTCTTTACAGTTGAGTTGCTTTATTTTAGCTAAAATAGGTAATTTCTTGTTATTGTTTGCAAAACAATCCCCCCCCCCTTGAGTTATTAATTTATCTTCATTTTGCATGGCCTTTCAAGATACTTTCTAAGGAGAGGTTTTGAATCTATTTAGCTTTTTTTTCCAGATGTCTGTGTCCCCACCTGCTAAAGTGTTTAATATAAATTCCCTATCTGTCCTTGCAGATTGCGTTATGCAGTCTGGGGTTGATGGGCTTTTTGACAAAGCGAATGTTGGAGACAGGTTTGATAAAAGACATGCCACATCTAATGATGTTTAATGAAAATAAAAGCTTTTGGGTTTGGTGTCCTGCCCATTAACTTAAGTGTGATTATATTTATTGTCCATCAGGCAGCTCAGCACAAGCTTGGTCAGAAAATGAGATTTTAGTGTTACGGTAAAAATAGAAACCAGGATAAATGCTTTGCTTGGGGAACAAATAGGGTTTGGGAAGGTCACGTTGTATCTGTGGAAACACTGCTGCTGATTTCAGCAGGGATTGAGCTGGGTTGTAAATATTGCTGGGGAGGACAGGGAAATAACGCTGCAAATGTTTCTGGTTATGGCTGAAGTTGTAATATTTGATGTGTAACGAGATCCTGATGTGTTCCTTGATGTTCTTTGCCTGTCTCTGGCTCTTTCTGGAGATACTGTACGGTCTGGACACGGCTTGTTCCACTTCTCATGTAACTTTCCTGGCTGTGATGAAGACTGTGGGCTTGGCAGGAGACAGTCACAGAGTCACAGCTGAGGGTGCTCTGTAAGACAAGGAAAAAAAAGTATGACAAGAATGTTGAAAAAAGGATAATATTTTTTCTATGGTTAAAAATCCGTAGCCATATTAATTTCAGAAATACCACAAGATGAAGGAAGTTTGGTCCAGCTAAATGTAGTGAGTCATACATATGAGGAAAATACATCAAGAAAACCAAACCCTTTTCTTTTTCATGTAAGAATTCCTCCCATTGCCTGTCAGATTTAGACTTGATGATATTTTTATTTTTTTTTCAAAGAAAACAAATCCAGGCTAATTTAAAATAAATCCTGTTGAAGGGGTTTTATAAATGTCGTGTACAAAACATACCAGGTCCCTCTGGCCAGATTTCAAAGGGTTGTCTGGAAGGAGCAGTAGCTGTTTCTAAAGGAGGAATTAACAGCTTGAATAATACATGTGGTAGAAAGAACTAAGGTTGACCTAAACCCATAGCTCTATAAAACATTCTGAAATGAAGATATCAGTGTTGTGTTAAATATTTTTCTAAGTTACTATCATCCATACGTAGAGATGACATGAAATGCCCAGTGTGCTGGACTTTCATGTGCCTCTTCACGTGGTTTATAGGCACGTTTGTGTCTGTAGCAGGTTTACACGTGTAGGTCATGGTTAACACGTGCAGCAGCCTTTACCTTCCTGTACCAAAGCATTTGATGAGTGAACACAACATTCTTTTTGTGGTCTGCACATATTCTTGCATAAAGATGAATACATATTCCAGATGAGTACCTAGAGCACCTTTGAATGTTTCCAGCCCTGGGGATACAGAGCACTCTGCAGATACAGGTAACAACAGCCTTGCTTCTTCCTTTATTCCACAAGCAGAGGCAGCAGCAAGAGTGTCTCAGTGTGCCCTAGCCCTTGGGTGAGTGGGTCCCACTGGCTGTGGGGAGGGAGAGGAGACACTTCCCGGGCTGCACCAGGGAGCTGGGGTCCAGCAGAGCAGCCCGTGAAGCTGGGTTGACTGCTGCCTCCCCACTTGGGCTTTGCTGCAGCTTGCGGGGGGCCCAGCACTGTTCCAAGTCAACGGCTTGAGTATCAGTGTGTGGGGTTAAAAGCTGCTTGTGTGCGGGGTGGGCAGAGCCCAGTGCTGCAGGCTCAGAGAGTGGCCAAAGGTTGCATCCTGCGCAGGGAGAGGGAAATCTTGCTGGAGGACAGGCATTTATTTCTCTTGCTCAGCTTCTGGTTTCTGGCAGGGAGACAGGTCAAGTCAGGGTCTTCAGTTAGAGCTGCTCTAAAATTGGGTGGATTTGCAAAGCCAGCCCTGGCTGGAGGGGACGGGCTCTGCCCTTTGTGACAGCCACAGCTCCCTGGGAAATGAGCAGTGTGAGCACTGCCAGCTGGGGTGGCTCCTGCCAGGATTCACAGCAACAGGACCCACTGCACCACCCACGCCTCACAGCAGGGTTGAGCACCAGCAGCTCTCACTTGACAGAGGAGGGTGGTCCAAATCCCCAGTTTGTGCAAAGCCTCCCACTATCTGCCTTCTACTGCAGCTCCCGAGCTACAGTTCACACAAATACAGTTTGCTAAACATGTCAACATCGATCCGACTGAGTAACACTGTGCAACTTTGAGACAGTTTCCTCTCCCCAGCACCCCATCATGACTTTCCTGACGTGATTCATCAGCTCAGCAGGCCAAATACTGCCACCATTTTCATTCTGAGTAACACGCACTAACAGGTTTATTCCTGGCCTAGAGAGGCAACTGCTGGCCCATGAATTTTTTAAACTAATATTGATGCTTCTATGCTACTCCTACACACGTGGGTTGCTTTGCAGATGCTGAGAAGATGCATAGAGATAACTGGGGTTTTTCACTTTCCATTGGGTGTAGTGTGGCACATAGTTCACAAATGTCTGTGCTGTTTGGCACGTTCTAAATAACTCATGAGGAGGCACTGTTCTGCTGATTGCAGCATTCCTAATGACAGCAGTGATTAAGTAAATGACTCTAACCCTGTGTCAGGATGGCTTTTAAGGCAAGGAAGTGAGGACGTGAATAAGGAATAGGTGTGAAATGAGTATTCCAGGGAATATTATTCCAGGGAAACAAAAGAACACGATGTTGGTATGAATTAGAGCTCCTGTGTTTCCACTTGGGTTACATTTCCAGAGTTTTGGGTCAGGTCTTATCAGGGAGAGAGAAAGGTCTGTCTGGTGGTTTACGATGTCTAGACAGCTGCCAAGATCTATTGATAAGTGCACAATTAGATCCCTTCCCCATTTCTGTGGGCAGCGTCTGCCTAGTGACTTGTGCCGCTCAGACCCACGGATAGGAGCGAGGCCACTTTTGGCACACCGGGTGATAACCCAGGCCAGGCCACGGCTGGGATGATCCAGCCACAACCCAGCTAATCCACGTTCCCACGTGACACAGACCAGCTGCTGAACACCCCAAAACCTGGAATCCAGTGGTCTTCCTTCCCAGTACCTCTGGCTCAGCGCGAGCTCTTTTTTAACTCTCCTGTCTTTCGGACAAAGAGAGCAATTCTGCTGGGCTATCTGAGGTTGCCTGTCCTCATTTGTAGCTCTTTTCCTGCCTGCACTCTGCAGTGGATCATTAATATTTCAGGTTTATTTTCCATTCGGCTACGTGCAGGCAACACACAGCTGATTTGGGTATGAAAGATGCACATCAAATTCCAGCTGTCTGGAGGTCTGGTAATTGCCAGCTGAGTCAGGCCCAGGGTCTCGCTGCACTTTCTCTCTTTGTCTCTCTCTCTCTCTCTCCCCCCTTTTTTGGGTGCTGGGTTGCTGCAGTGTGCTTGGACCCTCAGGTCCAAGGGTTTCTTTTCCTTTATAGGGGTTCATCATGGCATTGTCAACTGAAGAGAAATCCCAGCAGAGTGGTGTGTCAGTAGAGTCATGTTAAGAGAGGTGGTGGCAGCATCAGAGGTTTTTAATACGCACTTTAGCTTTGTTGCTGCAAGGCATTATTGCTGTTGTAGCCTAGAAACCGCCAGCATGGGTCCATTTGCATGGGCTGCTATAAGCGCACAAAAAAGTGAGTGGGAATCCAGTAAGGTCCACCCAAAATGGATATTTGGTAACTGGTCCCAGTGGGCTCAGCCCAGAAATGGGACTGGGCATCTCCTCTGCAGCCGGCGCAGGCAAGTGAGGACATCTGAGATTTGAGAGGTGAGGCAGATGAGGAGAGGAGAGGAAAGAGGAGCTGTGTCCTCATTTTGGACATTCAAAGCTGAAGCACAAGAAATTTAAGGGTGGAATTTAATTTCCAGCTGAGTTTAACGTGCTGGGTGTGGAAGGCACTAAACTCTCCTGAAAACCCAACCCTTGACTGCGGCTGCTGAATGCCAAGAAATCTGCCCACTGGCAGATTCAGTCCCGTAGCCCCATCTGAGAATCGAGGAGGGACTGATGCCTTGAAATCCATCTGGAAGCCACCTGAGCAATGTCACTGGGCAGTGGGAGTGCTCTCGGTGTTCTCAGGTGTGTGCCTAGAGAGAAGGTGGTGTAAGGAGAGGATGGAGAGGTGTGGAATCGTGCTGGAGTTAGCTGCCTGCAGTAAGGCACGTAGGCGCTCGGTGTCTCTGAAGGGGCTGAACGTGTTCATCTGATACGCTCCCGTGGCATGGAGAATACACTCTGGGTTTTTTGTTGTTGCCTCCTCTGTTCAAGTCATCTCATGGGTTTCCTACTGGTATGAAGCTGTCTCAGCACAGAACAGGGCTGGGTGGCAGGGATTTTTGGCTGAGTTAATTTATAGAAAATGTTTAGCTATTCACTGCAGCACTTCAACGAGACGTTCCCAGTGGTGGAATTCAGGGACATGTCTCTCAGTGATAGCTGCACAAAGTAACATGGAAAATACATTATTCCAGTGCATTTAAGGACAGAAGAAGAAAGATTCAGTGTACGGCAGGGAGCAGCTCCTTTCTCTGGTGAGGAAGAGAGACCTTTTCTGTATCTGCAGCAGAGTGAGCACACCTGAGCTCTGTGCTCACCAGTACTGGAGCTTGCTAGGGAAATTCTCCAGTCCCCCAACAGTTTTTGACTGCTGAAGGGTGATGCCTCCATTTCTGAGGTCCGGCTGAAGTTGTGTTATTCTTTTATTTCCTTATCTTGCCCGGTGCTGTGCACTCAGATCTATTCTATCTGGCGCGTTACCACAGTCCCTTCTAGTCCTGGGTGCAGTGGCTTAGGCCAGTCCTGTGGAAACTACTTTCCCTTTTTTAATAGCTCTTGCAGACACATTTATCAATATTTCAGCCTCTGTTTTTTTTTCCCCTAGACCTTTTAAAGTCCGGGGCCATGCATTATGTGGAATTATTTATGGATCTAATGTCAGTAACAGCCCGTTAATATCTGTGCCACTTTTCTGAAGATGGCTTTAAAGTGATGCAGGGACCAGGGCAATTGCTGGCAACCTGACAGCCACCCCTGTTCTTGTCCCAGGGCCTCCTCTTTCCTCAGCACCACAGGAGGATTGGAAGTATCTGGCCATGCTGTACTGGTGAAGTTATCAATAAACCAGTGATTAAAAACTGGTACTTCTCAGCCACTGGTGAATAACACAAAGGAGCTGATGGCCAAGGTTCCCTTTGCTGATCCTAGCAGCCAGTGGCAAAGGCTGTGATTGTAAGAGCCATTTATTTGGTTACCACTGGAGGGCTGGGTGGTGACAGACAATAAGGTCTGAATTCTTAGGGTCTGCCAGACATGAAATCTTCAATATTTCCATGAGTTTTCACTGATTTACACATCAGTGCATTCAACCTGCAGCCTCTCCTTTGCCCATTTAAGATGGTAATGATTTCTGTGGTGCTATGAGGCTATGAAAGATCTACTGGCATAGTAAAAGGGGAGGAAAATGACTAATTTCAAGTTACAAGTGACGTTTATTATTCCTTCTGATAAGGGCTGGTAGGACAATGCTTTGTTTCCTGATCAGTATAACTTGAATCAATTAGGGCTGCCTCTTGCCATGCAGAGCTCAAAGCACGTTGTGTGTGTGGTGTCGTGTTTGAAAGGCTGCGTTGAGCCCATTTATGAGTTGTCTGGTGCCTCTGTGTCTGAAAATCTGAATGTGCTCCCGTCTCCCCACTCTTCCTGGCTGGTGGTGTCCTTGTTAATGTCTCCCAAATCTATAGCCCAAGGTCAGAGGATGCAGTAAATTGATTGATTGGTTTGAGGCGATTGCAGACATTGGATAGCAAGAGAGAGAAACTGCTTTTCCATGCCCCATTGCCCTCTAATGGCCAGTGTTGAATTTGCACAGCAAAGTGGAGAATTCAGAGGGCCAAACAGAAGCTACTGAGGAAACTGGGCTGTTGTTATGCTCCAGTGTGTGCCTTGTTTTCATAACCCCCCCCAACTGTTCACAGCGATGACTGGTTTGGGTGTGCAACGAGTAAAAGATTGGCGCTCTCTTGGTGGTACCATCCCTCAGACAGAAGGATGGAAGGAGAAGAAGAATGAAAGGGTTGTAAGTTAAAAAATTGAAGAGAGACAGGGGAAAAAAAGGACGTTTTTGTTTCCCTGTGGAGTACGGAGAGCTGGAGGAGTGGAGTGCTCACTCATACCCCCAAAACCCACTGCAAGACTCGTGGTGAACTGCTTTGCTTTTGAGCTTGGAGCAAGATGAGTCTGGCATGTGGGTCTTACGCAGCAAATGCAGGCTGAGCCAGTGTCACTTCCTCGGAGACTGCGCTGTGCCAAGATCCCTTCTGCATCGCACTCTCGGGTGCCAGAGGGTGCTGGGTAGGGTGGCAAATTGTGCTGAGCAAGGGACACTGGACCAGGAGGGAGGGACAGCTGGACCCGGATCAAACTAGTGCAGTGTGGTGAGAAGTGTGAGGCTGTGGATGGAAACACATCTGCAGATGTCCTCGTCCTCTGGGGCTGTGTGCTGCAGGCTCCTGACAGTTGGAAATGCTAAAGATGAACTCACCTTTCTTTGGTTCACGTTCCTCCTGCAGTGGAAGGTTTTTAACAGTAGATGTCATGTTTGCATAATGGAAGAAGAGGTTGTAGCTACAAAGGAGCCCTTTTATGGAAGGATGGAACATGTGCTCCATGGCAGACAAGACTGTCACCTGTGCTGTGGATGCCGTGGCCCAGAAAAGCTGTAAATCATAAACTGCTCTAGGTGTGTGCTCTTCTCTGTTCCTCATGGGGCTCTACTGTCTGTCACTGCTGAAGATGGCTGCTGGCTGTTGGTCCAGCACTTGCACCCCGCTCGGGTGTTGCGGTGCAGGCTTTGCTTACCCAGGATGTTCTGATACTGAGGCTCGATCCCATACAGGTCAGACAGAGTTACTCGTTTTCTGTAGGAGCAAGGAAGGCCAAGCTCCATGGTTTGGAAGTTGGATCTTCAAAAGGTAATTAAGAAGTGTCTCTAGCTTGCTTCAGAACTCTACGTCCTTGGACAATTCTTGAGTACTCAGTAAGTGGAAAAGGTTGGAAGCAATGAAGAAAGAGATTTTTAAGGTGGCAGAAAAACTGATGTAGTATTTTGTCATCCCTTGCTATAAATTTAATTCAGAGTTGCTGGCTAACTTGGCAGTTTTGGGCAATATCTGTGAATGATCTTGGTCCAGTTTGGGAGTTTTAGGGATTTGACAGTGTTAGAAATGATGCCCTTTCACACTGTGTGTTTCATGTGCAAATGATGATCTTGAAAAAAACCAACCAACTACTTCCTGCTAGATAGAATACTTCTAATGCAGAAATCTTTGTAAGTACATTAATTACACATCATAAAAACCAAGTTCTGAATCTTTACACCCTAGTCAAATAGAGATAGGTTAAAATCCATTTCTGACTCAGATAAAGAAGCAGTTATCCAACGTGGAGGGAAGCCAGGTTCTTCCAGGAAGACAACCCCCCCTTCCCTGCTCTTCACACTGAAGACTGTGATTTCATCACATCTTTCTTTTGCAGAGCATACAGGACTTGATTGACAATCTCAAAGCAAGCCTAGTTTAAAAGAAGAAATCATGGGTTTGGATTCATTTGTGTAACAGAGGCATGGATCCTCAGTATCAGCTGCAGAGTGACGGTGAATAACAAGGCTCTGCATTTGGAAAGTGACAGGGCAGTATTCAGTAGCTGAAGAAGATGAAGTGGGTCAGGATTTCAGCAGGTGTGCGCTGGTTCAGGGACTTCAGTAGAATCAGAGAATCACAGAATGTCAGGGGCTGGAAGGGACCTCGAAAGACCATCCAGTCCAACCCCCTGCCAGAGCAGGATCTCCTACACCAGGTCACACAGGAACACATCCAGGCAGGTTTTCAATATCTCCAGAGAGGGAGGCTCCACAACCCCCCTGGGCAGCCTGGTCCAGGCTCTGTCACCCTCACAGTGAAAAATTTCCTCCTCATGTTTAAATGGAACTTCCCGTGCCTCAGCTTCCACCCATTGCCCCTTGTCCTATCATCAGGCATCACTGAGCAGAGCCTGGCTCCATCCTCCCGGCACTCAGCCTTTATGTGTTTATAAACATTGATCAAATCACCCCTCAGGCTCCTTTTCTCCAGGCTGGCCCTCTGAGGATTGGGCTTTTTCAGAAGGCCTATGAGGTCCTGGTCAGAACAAAGTACAGGTCCAGATTAGTCCAGAGAATGCTGGCCTGAGGCCCCAGGTCTTGTTTTGGCCATGTCGGCTTCTCTAGCAAAGCCACTGTGCCTAAGGGCTGGAAACTGCTTTCCTGAGCCTTTGGATCTGTGTTCTGATTGCTCCTGATTCAAACCCAGATCCAGTTCAAACTGGAACCTCTATGAAATCTTGGGTACTGTGAGTCCAGGGCAATTTTATTTCTCTCTCTCTTTTTACTTTTCCTGGTAAAAGTTTTGTTCCTTGAAAAACACTTCTGTGCTCCTTAACTTAAAAATATTGATGCCAACCACATGGAGAACGTCGGTGCCAACAGTAACAGCAGCAGCAGTGCCAGCACACTCAGGATTATCACCACCAGTGCCAACAGCAGACCAATAGTGTCAACAGTGCTGATGCCAATGGGCCAGAATGAATGAAGAACCCTTCAGTAATGAACCGGTGGGCAAAGCCTCGCGCTGTGAGGCTCTCCCACAATAACAAACCCCTGTGCCCAAGCGAGTTCTCAGTAGCAACTTTACAGTACCAGGCCCTGGTGCAAGAGCAATTAAACAAAAACACCAAGGTCTGTATATCCTGGAAGGGAGAAATGCTCATATGTTTTTGGAGCACTTACAAGCAGCACATGGTTTGACTCCTGCGTGCTTTGCTTTTGAGTGCATCTCCAGTTCTACCAACTCAACAGAGGAATCTTGTTAATCTAAGGATTAGCAAGAGAGTCTGACCCAAAAGGATCTTTCCAGAATCAAGACATTTCCAGTGTGTAATCTTATTATTCCAAGGCCAGCTCAGGCCATGAGGGCACAAACTTTTCTCCAAAAGGCAGGAAGAATTTTTTCTGTTTCCAGAACTAGCAGCTTGCACAAGAAAGAAGGAGAAGGGCTCCTGGTCTGTTGCTGAAGAGAGAGCTGGCAAAGATCCTGAAATGTAGCCAAAATTTACAGTTAACAAACATACAGCAGCCACCCTTTCCCTGGTCTGCTCAGGTCTGAGCCCAGAAAGCAGTGCAGACAGAGGGCATCTCAGTGCAACCACAGTTTGAGGTGGTGGCCCAGGAGTTAGGATGTGTTTAAGCAGTGCAGACAGAGGGCATCTCAGTGCAACCACAGTTTGAGGTGGTGGCCCAGGAGTTAGGAAGTGTTTAAGCAGCTCTCGTAACTCTCTTGCAGTCCACAGTCCAAGCAGTGATTCTGGTTTGGTTCCCTTTGGAGAGTAGCTTGATGTCATCACCAAATTGTTCCTCACTCTTTGAAAATCAGACTTCTTCTGTCAAAGCAGCAGTCAGTCAGTTGGTTTGTTGGTTTGTTTAGGTTTTTTTGGGGGGTGGTTGTTTCTGCTGGCTTGCTTGTTGTTTTGTTGTGGGGTTTTTCCACGGAGAACAGGAAGACCATCTTGGTTGCCTTTGCCAAAAGTGGAGGAATCGTGGGACAAACTGTCCCTGAAAATCTCAGGTATCTCAGTCAGTGCTGCTTCAGAATCTTCATACTCTGGGATTAGCTGGTGGTTTTAAAGCCTGCATGAAAAAGAAAGAGTTAAACAGATCCCAGTGTGCCTGGTGCAGTTACAATGAGTTTCCTCCCCAGAGAACTGCAGTTCTCCTGCCAACTCAGGTTACCTTTGGTGGAGGTAGCGGCTTGCCCTCGGGAACTGGGAGATGAGCAGCTTTTCTCTCTGGTGCCTATAACAAAAATGTAGTTTAAATGTCATGAAACTTTCCTGTCTGAGCAGCTGCAGAACCTCCACAGGCCTCAGCAGCTGCTGCTCTGTTACCTCATGCATTTCCTAGAGCATTTTCCTAGTAGGAAAACTAGGAGTATATCAGATTATTCTGGCCACATACAAAAAAGCACAATAATAGGAGTACCTGGGGGGCTGGATCTGTTTTGGAAGGCAGCTGAGCTGCTGTCAGTGCTCAGATTCATCTGTACTGAGTATCCATGTGCAAATAGACTGCTTAGGAAGCTGGCAAGCTGATCACATGCTCAAGGTGCTTGTTGAGGGAAGCATCACTGAAGACAGTGGGATTTAAATGTGTTTTAATACTCAAGCTGCTACGTGGGTTTGTTTGGTTTGGTTTTTTAAATGATTTTATTATTTATTCCTGATCTATCACTTTCTGTTGCTAGTAACAAGATGGTTTCTGCACCCTTGTATTAAGTGGGCAAAAGCCTCAAATGCTGAGGTGGTAAATATTTGTGGGAAGTGATTTCATTTAAGTAGGATGCTTTGGATTTATTAATAGCAAATATTTGTATTCTTCTGGTTTTCAATTTTATTTTTTTAAGAATTCAAAATATATATATGAACACTGATCAAGATCCCCTCACTGGTGGCATCTTGAGAGACTCCCACATATCCACACTGCAGGGACCACTGTAGACATCTGTAGTAGCAAAGATGCTCATGATTTACATTGTGTTTACACCTGAAATCCCTGTTGCTGTGGGCTCCATGTACTGCTGCTAGTGAGATGTGCTGGTGATGGCTGACAGGATTCCTTGGCACAGATTAAGAGTATTTTGTGAAGTTTGGGATTACATGGCAAAAAAACCCCACGTGACTCCTGCCCTGAAGAGTATGAGGTTTGAATGCCTGTAATTTTTGTTTGTTTGTTTTTCCAGCACAGTCAGAAACTGAAAATACCAGTGTAATCTTCAACTCAGCTGGGAAAAGTTGCAGCATTCTACTTACAAAAATCTCTTGTACATGAGAAGAGGTTGGTTTGGCAGAAGGAACAGGAGGTGGGGGACCTTTTGGCCTTAGGGCAGGCTGTAAAAGAAGAAAATATAAACCATATTGACTCTTTATATGTACCGTGGGTCTGTGCATCTGCCTGTTCCCATGGAGATGTGCAGGCTTGTGCTCTATATAAGAAGTGACACGTTCATTTCAGAATCACAGAATGGTAGGGGTTGGAAGGGACCCCTAATGATCATTGAGTCCAACCCCTTTCCAGAGCAGGATTGCCCAGAGAAGATCACACAGGAACAAGTCCAGGTGGCTTTCGAAAGTCTCAAGAGATGGAGATTCCATTGCCTCTCCAGGCAGCCTGTGCCAGGGCTCTGGTACCCTCACAGTGAAGCAGTGTTTCCTCCTGCTGAGGTTGAACCTCCTGTTTTCCAGTGTATGGCCATTACCCCTCGTCCTGTCACTGGACACCACTGAGAAGAGCCTGACCCCATCTTCTTGACGCCCACCCTTTAGATATTTCCTTGTTAAGATTCCCCCCCTCAGCCTCCTCTTCTCTGAGCCAAACATCCCCAGCAGGGATACTTTGTGCTGTCTGGCCCAGAGAACAGATGCAGGGCCCTCTCTGGAGCACAGTGATGTCCCCAGCCTTTGGGATCAGGTTGTTGTTGTGGGTCTCTGTCATTATGTGAACTGGACTGTGTGGTCATCCCTAAAACCAGCATGAAAGTAAAGAAATTCCCTGGGAACACTTACGCTCTGGAGCTGTGGTTTGTTCTCCTGCAGTGGAGGTACAGGAAGGAGAAGTTTCTTGTCATTCATCTGAAAACAGGGAACAGTTCAATCGGATGGAGCCCTTACCTTGTGCATTATCTCTACTGCAAATGGATTACTCAGGGGCTTAGTTCCATGTGCTTTTCTCACTCCCTCACTGCGCTGAGATTTGCAGCTCTGTCCTCTCAGCCCCAGACAAGCATTTTGAAACCCTCAAGTAAGTTTAGCGCCCTTTGGCTGATCAGTTTTGATATTTCAGCCCCTCAGTTACAGTCTGAGGGAGACTGTGGCTGACCTGGTATCTCCCCGCTCTTACCTTCTGGGCAGGTATCGCTAGGACAGGGTGTTCCATGTGTCTTTGTTCTTGGTCCACAAAGACTTGGTTTGTGGCTCCAGATCTCCTCCTGGTCTGGCAGCTATGAAAATATTATGGACAACTCTAAATCTTATCCTGACCGAAGTAAAAAGCACTTGCTGAAGTCCAATGCCTGCCTTATTGCCATTGGTCTGTTACATAGCCACATCTTTCTTTACTTCTTTCTTCTTCCCCTTATTTTAATTATTTAGAATTAATCTTACGAGCTACAGTTTGGAGTCATCAGTCCTCTCCCCACTATGGGTTTCTGAAACAGCTCAACAAAGGTCATGGACCAGCTTCCTTGGCTTTCCAGCATCTAATTCCCTCTACCCCTGTTGAAAACCTCAGCTTAAACCCTAACTAGGGGTTGCTTGGCTTTAAGGGGTTTTTGACTGTGTATGGGGTCAATGTTTTACCTTTTCTTGAATACTTGGAAGCGGATCAGTAACACTGCTGCTGTTGCTATGACAGCAAGGACAACCAGCACACCAGCAACAATAGCAAAGCCTGTCGGGGAGAGAGAAGGCAAGTTGCTAGTTCGTGAAAGATGACTTCTGTCAGGTCAGAAAGAAGAGTTGCCTCTAGTCGTTCATACAAGCTGTGGTCATTTAAAGATGCGGGGAAATTGGAGACCTGGATACGCGATATTTGCAAAGGAAATCTGGCACCCAGTGCTAGTTCGGGTTGTTTCACTGGGGTTAAAGCAGCTTATTTTGCCCACCAGTGACAGTACCCAGCGTGTGGCCGTAGAGTACTTACTGGTCACTGCTGATGAGCTGTCACAGGTTGGTGGTGCCCATCCTTCCTCACACTGGCATTGCAACTCGTGATCGCACACCTAGGGAAGCACAAAGCCAGGGATATCTTCAGGTTGGGAATAGGAGCCAAGCTCTGTTAGCTGGCTCTGGGTCAGGGTCCCAATGGGTCTGGAGCCCCCCCTCCTTTTACTTTGACTAAAATATAGCAGAGAGCAGCAGTTTTGTACAGTCAGGTAGAGGCTGATTCTTTGCTACCGTGTGCCTCTTGCAGGTGTTCCTGCACTGCAAGCTACAGCATAAGGCACAAATCAACAGAGCTTGTCTTTACATCTGTAGGTCTCTGAATGTTTAAATAAGATGAGGGCAAATATTTTCCCCAAACGGATCATGACCTGAAAGAATAGCTGTGATACTGCAGCTCAGAGGCAGGGCCAGACCCAGAATCTGTGTCAATCTCCTGTCAGCTCCTTGGCAAAAATATCGATGCTGTATCGGGTTAGATTCGCTTTCCTAAAACTCTGGGAAGCTTCTGACTACACATTTATTTTTTTCCCTGTCCCAGTGATTTAAATGCTGTCATCAATCAGGTCTGTTGGCAGATAGGCAACATTTTCTGAGCTGTTCTACACTAGTAGCATGAAATGCACATATCTTACAGCATGTCCAGTACACTTGGCAGAGCAGTTGGTTGATCTGAAGACATCTTCAGCGTAGACACATTCGCCGTTGCTGCACACCTGGAATGGACAGGCAAGCGGTGACAATGCCCTTTACAGCCTTCAGAACATGCAGACCTTGCACATTGCTGTGCAGAGTGATTCCAAGGAGGCACAGAAACAGGTCTGCAAATCACTTCAAGCTAAAGGAGTTTGATCGGTGGGTATAATTTGTCACTTGACCTTTGGAAATTTTATAGCAAAGGAGAGTGACAGAGGTGTACAGACATCGCTGCTTTCCACTCCTCTTCAAGCCTTCATCCTTCCCTTCCCACCAAGTAGAAATACAGAGCAAAGAAACTGGAAATAGCACTCAGTAATGCCTAGCACCTCCATTCTGGAAAGAATTAAACAGTAATATATGTGGGATCTTACAAGCCCTCATGCAAAGGTATATTTCTGCTACCACATATATTTGGGACACTAAAAAATCATAAGCCAGGGTAAGGAGATCAGAATCATAGCAATTCCTGTTTGCTACTGATTTGTGATAGATGTGAGGCAAAGCAGAGCAGTGGAAGCTTAGTGTCCAGATTGGTCCTCCCTGTTTAAAATCTCTCTTGCCTGGTAAAAGATTTACCAGTATACACAAGACTGAAAGATGAGGAAAGATAAGGAGAAAAGCCATTCTCTACTAACCATCCCATTCCCACACTTGGTTCCATCGAGAATCATCCCTGGGTCATCTACTCCATTTCTAGGAAAACTTGCTTTGCAGGACTCAAAAGTCACCAGGCTTCCATCCCGAGGCATGTCCTTCCCCCCAGTACAGAACAGCTTTCCGCACATTATATCTCTGGAAGGAGAACACGAGCTGCTAGAACAGTGACATGGCACAACAGTGCTGTCTGAGCTCTGTCCGTCAGCTGGAATTTGTTGGGTACAGAACTCCAAAGAAGAAGCTGCAGAAAGGGATTTTGGTTTGTGGTGGTTGCGGGTTTGTTTGTGAGTAGAAGGTGGCAGGCTCTTAATTCCTCTTGAGCTTCCTTGGGAGCCCACAGAGTAAATTGCAGAAGTGAGTGTTTAACTGAGCTGTCCTCTGAGGCTCACCTGAGGTTCAAGTTCCCTATCCCCAAATCCCTACCCTGTAATTCCCTGAATATTAGCACAATATTCAGAGTGAACAAGAAGGGCCCTGTGGACATAGGTGCCATCTAAAATAGCGTTGTGCTCTTTGCATCAGCCTCTTAACTGGAATAGGAATGGTCTCTCTTCCCAGATCCCAGCAAATTCTGTAACTCAGTGCTTACTTGTTTTTACAGGGGACGTGACTACCTTGTTCTTTTCGGCAGTATCCATAATATACCCCTCTCTTATTCATCCAGTAACAGGACGCTGCACCCTCAGTAGCCTCTGTGAAAGAAGAAAACAGAATGGGACGAGTTGAGGTTCTCTGTCTGCAAAAACTAATAATATTTCATTTCTTTACCTGCTTAGGAACTGGCCCATGGGCCAAAGTGACTCCCTCTGGTAGTTCAGGACATGGTTTAGTGATCATGATAATGCTGGGTAGATGATTGGACTTAGAGGGCTTTTTCAACCTTCCTGTGATTCATGTGTTAATTCTGCAGTGTTACTGCAGATTTCCACAGCCTCTCCTGTGTGTCCTCTCTCTCCCCAGTACAAACCAGCAGACCTTGCCTGTGAGGAGGGGCATAGTCAGGACTGGAGGTGGCTTGGACTGGGAAGAGGGTAAGCCATGATGCACTTTCAGAAACATAAAAGCGTGCTAAATATGGACATTTATTTGGAATACAGACGCTTCCTATCACGCAAAGAATACTTGCTCAGCCCCATTCCAAAGTTAGGTTAAAGCACCACGTGAGAATCCTCTCCCCACTTCCCTCTTCTCCAGAAACAGACGGCGTCGTGTGCTCTTTGCTGCAGCTCACGTGATTATAATCATTTACAGAGTTAAATATAAAACTAATGCTGCTACAAACGGAGATGTGTTTCTGTAGATAGGCTGTTCTAGATTGGCAAAAGGCCTTTGGTGATTTACCAGCAGCCCAAACTTTTCCTTTGACCTAGGCCACCTTATTTTTTCAATGCCACCTTGCACTCACGTGGTCCAAAAGCAGCTTTGCACTGATTTTCTCGGGTGGGACAGTTCCCCATGTAGCAGTAACCTTCGCCATAGTTGCAGGGATGTCCGTTAACGCGGAAGCGATCCGCTGGGCAATTCGCAGAGAAGCCAGTGCACATCTCTGCCAGGTCACAGTCGTGCTGGACTGCTCGGCAAATGGCTCCTGATTTTCTGTACTGAAGTGGGGGGAAAGCAAAGCCACTGTTAACGCGGCGCTCCTCTGCACCCTTTGCAAATCACACCCGTCTAGATGGTTAAAATTAGGGGAGGCGAGTCCCATCCTTACTGGGCAAGCTGCCTGAAGAGCTGGATCTGTCTCTAATTTAAAGCTGGTTTTGTCAATGGACGACTTTTTTTTTTTTTGGCCTGGTTGTGGCTCAGCTTTTCAGGACAAAAGGAGCAATCAAAATGTTCATTTTCCACGGTGTGGAAAGATTGAATTGCTAGTTGTATTGCAGTTTGGGATGAACAGAGTGCACCTGTTACCACAGTGCTGTGTCAGAAAGGATGAGTATAGAGGGTTGGTTCTTTTGGAAGGGGTGTTAGTGCAAAGCAGAATATATCCTGGAAGAGAGGAGAAGCTGGAGATGAACGGGAGCCTTACCTGGCAGTTTTCACAGCACTCTCCGTGCGCACACGTGGAACCCGCTGTCAGCTTGCACGTCTCGGGGTCGCAGCAGCTGTTTGTGCATTCCTGTGACAGAAACAGCAGTCACCTGGTGCATTGCTGCTGGGAGTGGGCCCCTCTGCGCTGCCCTCCATCTCCCACCCTGGACTCGTTGATCGAGGGAGGGAAGAATTCCTTGGACCTGTGCTTTGCTTCTCTGAAAATCATTTTCAGTAGAAGCTGTGCCAGTCATAACTAGTGCGTAAAAAATGTGAAGTGGTTTAATTATGAAATGGCTGATGGAAGTTGCATAAGGAACTTGTTTGTTTGATATATACAGCTTTAACCCATTCTCAGTTCCCCTGTCCACGCAGCAGAAGCCACGTGGTTGCCTTTCCCAGGCGTTTTAGAGAGGTGGCTACATTGCAGATCAGCCATGTGAGGTCAGCAGTCTCTACAGAAATGTTTCAGCTAGCTTTGGATTGACCACCTCAGAACTCCACAGAAACCAGATACTCTACAGCCTGAACAAAACTTTGCCTCTTCCATGCTCTTTGCTGGAGCCTGTCCAGGGAAGGACAACAGAGCTGGGGAAGGGTCTGGAGCACAAGTCTGGTGAGGAGTAGTTGAGTGACCTGGGGTGGTTGAGTCTGGAGAGAAGGAGGCTCAGGGGAGCCCTTCTGGCTCTGCCAGCTCCTGCCAGGAGGCTGGAGCCAGGGAGGGTCAGGCTCTGCTCCCAGAGAACAAGGGACAGGACAAGACGAAATGGCCTCGAGTTGTGCCAGGGGAGGTTCAGGTTGGAGCTGAGGAACAATTTCTTCCCCTCCAGGGCTGTCCCAGGCTGCCCAGGGCAGGGGT